>JAADWA010000553.1:0-20616 GCA_023335935.1 Pythium phragmiticola
AGCGTTGGCTCCGTTGGCTCCGTTGGCAGCATTGACTCCGTTTGCGCCGTTGGCGGCGTTGGCTCCGTTTGCTCCGTTGGCGGCGTTAGCGGCGTTGTTCGCATTCGCGTCGTTCTTGCCATTATTCGGGGTCGTGTTGACGTTGTTGTCGTTCTGGGCACCGTTGTTGGGGTTAGCGATCGGCGGACCAGCGATTTTGACACCGCCACGCGTGAGGGAGCCGTCCGGGTTAACGTATGACACGTCGCGGCGGCCCTCAATCACGCAGCCCATGATGCTCGGGTTGTGCGGCAGCAGCGCGCAGGCGTTGCCACTCGGACACGCGCCGACGCCGGCCGCCAGCCCTTCGGGACCGTACGTGCCCGAGCACGGGCGACTCGCTAGGCACAGGATCTGCGGGTTATCGAGCACACTGACGGAGTACTGGCCGTTCGGACATGCTGTGTTGTCGAAGGACACCCATAACGACAAAACAGTGAGCGCCAGGAACATTACGGCGTTGGGACTTCGAATATGGGATAACGGAAACTCACCTTGCGCGTGCGTCTCACGGGCCGCAAGAAGCGAGGCGGCCGCCACGGCGACAAGCGCCACGCGTGACCAGATCATGGGAATGACTTTCTTGCTTTGTGGGAGATAAGTACCAACAAACGACGTTCGCTGGTAAGTTGGAAGCCGGGTTTTTTTCCTTCCTCTACAGAAATGGGGAGAACGTAGAGTGCGGGTCAAGTTACCTGTCCGAAACGCTGGACTGAACTCTGGAAATCCCAGCAGTTGGAGCTCCGGATGGACGCGTCCAGAAGTGTACGACTTGCTTCGGAGGTCCCAATGGGAGACTCCCAACCCCTTGTGAGAGCCAGCACGATCAGGACCAAACGACTTTTTTTTGTAATAGGGCAGAGGGAAGGTTGTTGAATTGCAGCTGCAGCAAGTGCGAGTTTTTGGCCATTTTTTCGTTCCTTTGTGAGGAAAGTCCCAAAACTCAAAATTATTATTCATAATGCCAGAAGCAAAATACAACACAAGCTGAAGCAAATTGGAGGCGTAAAGGTGGCCCGAACTTAATATTACCTGTAAAACACAAATAAATTGAATGCCTTGTGGATTTCAAGTGACACTGTCAACCACGCAGTTCGACCACAACCCTCGTCAAAGCCAGGGCGATTAATCAACTGCTAGAGGTTTTCATGGTCCATGTTGCGGCAATCAGCATCAGGGCTGTTCTCAAAAGGTTCTTTCTCGAGTGTCGGAGATGCTCAGATGATGCTATCTATCCCCTCTACTAGGGGCTTTATACTTTTCGTTCCGCTCCGCTAGGGCCCCTAGCGGAGCAGAACGAAAAGTATGAAGCCATTGGAGCAAGCGCAAGTCACCCTCACGGGTGCGAAAGGGCCCGCAAAAGGCTATGGCAGGCACTACAGTAATTAGGTAATAGATACTGTATTGTGAGCTCTACTCAAATTTTAGAGGCCGCTCCAATCTATCACGCGAGCCAAATCGCTCCTGAATCGCTCCAAGCCAAAACTCCACACAAAAGAGCACATAGGGTTAGGCTAACAAAATGTGAAAATGAGCCCCAATCATATGAGTATTTTTGGCCAATGAGAACTCTCCGAGCGATTCTCAAACTTGAAAAATTTGGCTGGAATCGGCAATATCGAAGCAAAATAATATTCCTTTTTTTAAAAGTGAATATTTCGAAGCAAAATCATACTAACACCGGTAGTAGTATTCACTTAAAAGTGAATATTATTTTGCTTCGAAATTTCGCAGTACTGTACGTCTTCATTTTCGTGCTCAGACCTGGTGATACAGGGCCGTTGTCCATTCACAGATTCTGAGGCATAAAGTTCAACATTGTGAGCCCCCAGAAGGTTTGAGAGACCGTACACCCTAGTTCTCCGCTGTGTTCATTGCACTGCAGACTCGAGGTCCTCGGACTTAAAGTGTGGCGTTGAAATGGATGGTGCATCCAATCTGCGCACGCAGCGCGTGTGTTACGCTTTAGATTGGCGTTTCCTTGACTGTCCCTTCTGGATATATTCGGTATAAGAGGTTCAAATCGACTAGAGCACCGCGATTACCATTTGAAGAGGCGCGGCCAAGCATTCCGACTAGAAGGGTTAACATTGTAAACCCATCTGGACATCAGAGGGTTTACAATCAAGCCATTCGACTCGTCAACAAGATACGCTCCTCCTCAACTTCATAAACTGAAGTCAACTGGAGTGTCGAGGCGTCTTGAATGAATGTCTCTTCATCCTATGTGAAATGTGCATGTGGACGCCACAGGGCCGTTCTCTTTCTCTTCATTCTGGTCTTGCAATGCACAAAAAGAGAAACGAGTCAGAGGCTCGTTTCTCTTTGTCTTTTCGTGTTGGAATTGTAGTTTCCTTACGGGGCCGTTCTTTCTGTAAACCTCCCGTGGACTGTGGCCATCATGGGATCAAGATGCTCTCACATCGAGCGTCCCCCAAACTGCCTGTTTCATTCTTGATCTACACACTCCTAATCTAGATATTTGGCGTCACAAGACTCGCGATGACCGTAATGTCGTCCATCTTGCCTCCTAGATATTCGTAGCCAGCTTTCTGGGCCGCAATCGCAAACGGCGTGCGATTCCTCGTGCTCTTGGCTGTCTTGTGGGCCGTGTGGGCGATGCAGGACGCCACTTTCTCCATGCTTTCGGCATCACCTTCCGGGGTGGACGGCAGCACAGTGTCCAGCAGCGTTGCGATCTGTGCAGGGAAGAGATTGTCGAATCTATAGGAACAAACCAAAGAGTTCAGCCACTGAACCGCCGGGAGCAGTTCAACAATCGTACAATCCGTCCGTGCCGAGCACGATCAAGTCTCCCTCTTGCGTCTCCAGATCGATAAGCTGCCCATTCTCAGGCTACACACAACAGTTCTAGCCGTGAGACGCCTGCAAACCAAGCAAGTGCCTTGGCAGGAAACCAAAACTCACCAGATCACCGTTCTGGTGTCCGAGTTGAAAAGGGCAGTTGAAGTAGTGGCACTGGTGCGGTGCCTCGTACACGACGTGCCACTTCGGTTCACCATTTTCCGCTTCATCCGCCAATCGCCGACACACCAAAAAGCCCGAGTCGCCGAGGTTAATCGCTTTGACCGACACATCTACGAAATCCCCATCGCATCACATCATGCCGCGGGTCAGACCAGGAGTCGTCTATCTTCCGAGACATCTACGAAGAACTCACCATCCAGCTGCACGATACACGCTGTCGAGCTTCCAGGACACTAGAGCATACACACACACCAGACCTGTTGGCTCTCCATCAGGGTCTGGAGTATCCAGGTACACGGACCTTGGCCTTGCTGTGGGCATACCGCAGCACCTCCAGCGGCGTCGGAAGACTCTCCATCGTCGGTGCGGCCTTGCCGATTACCGAGTGCGCCGAGTTCATGAGCGTGCGTGAGTACTCGCCAGAGTCCACACCCTGTATTGGCCACATCCCAGAAGTGAGACCACAGGTGTTTCGTTCCACAACCAAACCCCGCCTCAGACAAAGGTTCCACAACCATTCTCAGTACACACCTTTCGTGCCCAGCCGCCGACGCCGTCGGCAACGCCCACCGTGTTGGAGCAGATGAACCACGCGTCCTCGCCTCCGGTCGCGCGCTTTTGCGGGTGCGGAATGTCACACGCACCCGAGACTAAACGCAGTCTGGGCGCCGTACGCATCGTCGCACAGCCGCGCGTGCGCAACACCAGCGCGACGGCCTTCTCAAGGGATGACACACGCATGCCCATGGCCACCGACGAGCGGCCTGTCACGGCCGCACGCGCCACCACTGCATGACGAAGCAACCACATCACTCTTGTCAGCTTCCCAGAATTGTTGGGGGAACAAGGCTGAACTTTCGTTTTCGCTCGTGATGGTGATTGGTCCATCAGAACCCTTACCACCGGTGGGAATACCGGTAATGTTAAAAACAATCTCATATTCAAACACCTAATTGATATGTAACTTCCCGCGCTTTGCGTTTCCTTTGTGGCCTGGGATGCCAACAACGTGAAGATCATTCGGGACGAGGCCACATCCTCAAGGTGCGTGCGTTGTCGACCGCGTCTAAATGGCGTCTAACCATTGCCGATCTAGTCTAATCCTCTGCTTATGCTGCAACAGGCTGCGCAAGTATCCACCATGCAGGTGTCTAACGCGGCCGCAATGTCCTCCAATGGCCAGTCGATCATTCTGGTTGAGGAGGAGGAGATCATCCACAAGGGGGAGCAGCTCATCGAGGGGGAGGAAGAAAGAGAAAATACGCGTCGTCGGCGGTCGACGCGATCTGTCTCCACCAAGGCAGCGGCGGACACATCCTCCCAGCGGCGCCGCAGCGTCGAGCCCGTCCGCTACGCACAGCTCCAGGACGAGGACGCGGCGCTCGCCAAGCTCAAGTATGCGCAGCAGACGCTCTTTCGCAAGGGCGAGAAGCGTGCACGTTCGAACGGAGGAGGACGATCGTCCTCCTCCACTTCGACCTCTTCCAAACGGTCCCGTGCCGAGGAGCGCCGCACGGCACGCCAGGCGAGACGCCGCGGCGACGCACGCTCCCCCACGCTCTCCTCCGTGGCAGAGGAGGAGACTGACGCCTGGCGCGCACTGCCAGCCATGGCGCTCGATGGCAGCGGCCCGCGCTCACTGCGGTTCCAACGCCCGGCGGACGCGGTCGTAGCCACGGTCGTGCACTCGACGGCGTGGCGCCGCGTGCAATTGCGTGGCTCCCCAGCGAATCTGCTGCCGCTTGCCGTGCTCACGCCGTTTGCGGATGATCTGGAATGTCCGCTCGAGTCGTACGACGAGGCCCTTGGCAGTGCGTGCCGCGTGCGGCGGCATGAGAGTCTGGAGGACGATTTCGAGGACGAGCGGACGGAGCAGCAGCTCGAGACCGAAGTCACGAGGCTGCTGGCGGATGCGACACCGCTGGTGGCACGCTGCCACGCCACGCGCGTCGCCCACGTGCTCTCTGCTACGCGCCAGCGCGTGCGCGCGTGCCTCGCGCAGCTGCCGACCGCTCGCCGGGCCGTATCATCACTCTGCCGCGCCGACGTGATCCCGTCCTCCACCGTCTCCCCGCTCGAGTGCGTGGTCGCGAACCGCCAGCGCGAAAACGTCGTCCTCCCAGCGGACGAGACGGACGGAGACGACCTCCCGACCTATTTCGTGGGCAAGGGCGAGCACTCGGTCCGCGAGCGCGGCGTGCTCCCGAAAGAACCGGTGCGCCGGCTCCCGTCGCTGGCCTGTCTCAGCCGCTCCACCACGTGCATCGGCGTGCGCGGCACGCTCCCCGTGGACGACGACCCGATCCTGCGGTCTGTGCCGGTCTTTTCCAGTGCGTTCGGAGACGCCCCTCCGCTCGCGGCGGCGGCGCCCACTCTCTCGGCGCTGGACGATGACCGCCAGGAACTCGTGCTGCGCTTTGTGGTGCACGCGACCAACGAAGACGCGCGCGTGTTTCGCGTGCTGCGCTCGCTCGCGTGGAGCACGCAGCCGCAGACGGACTACACGGCGTTGCAGATCCGCGAGGCCCACGCACGCGTCGTGCAGGCGCGGCAGGCGGCGGAGCCCAGTGTAGGACCTGCCACGAGCACGCTCTCGACCCGACTGCGTGGTGGTATCGAAGGGGACGAGTCAACAGCGCCACGATTCCGGCGGGAGCTGCGCCAAGCGGAGGATGGCACTGACGACGCGCTGCTCGCGGGGTTTCGAGCCGTCTTTTGCCGCCGCTGCTACGTGTACAATTGCCAGTTCCACGGCATTCACCAACCGTGCGCGACGGCGCGGACGGATCCAGAGTATCCGCCGATCAAGACGTCGCGGCGTGGCGTGTTTGCACCAGCGGAGGAGGAGAGGATTGCCGAAGAGGAGGAAGAGGAGGCTGTCCACGAACCGCCGACAGAGGAGGAGAAGCGTGCAGAGGAGGACGTGGAGATGGTGGACGTGCGGCGGTCTGCGCGGTCTGTGACGGCGGCCGCGACCAAGGCGTCGGCGTTGCTCGTGGTCCAGAGCTTCAAGAAACCCGCGGTGAAGCGGCAGGCAAAGGCCTCGAAGCGCGACCTCCACGGCGACCCGTCGGAATACTTTGGCTACGACGCGCTCTACCAGACGATCACACTGGCCAAGCGGACCGCCATGCATCGCCCCGCCAAGAGGCTCAAGTCGCCCGAGTCTCCAGACGCGCCCGACACGCTCGCCACGTCCGAGACGCTGGCCGCGAGCTGCTCATCGACTTGTTACAAGACACTCGACGCCACGGACGCTACGGTGTGGACACCCCACGAGCTCTTGCTGCTGCAGCTCGCGCACCGCAAAGCCGGCTCGCGTCCGTGTGTGCTGAGCCATTGGCTCGCGACCAAGAGCTGCGCCCAGGTCCACATGCAGCTTGCGTCCATGCTGCGGGCGTCCGCACAGCAGCAGGACGCTGTCCGCGTCGCGCAGGACGAGCTGCGTCTCCTGCGCGCCGGCCGTCGTCGCGACGACCGCGTGGCGTCGGTGCGTGGCAACACGCCAGAGCACTTGCATCGCACGCGCGTGCAGCGCATGAAGGACCGTGGCGCCAACCACCAGTTTGTGCCATGCGCTGGCCACGCCTGCAACACGAACGACTGCTCGTGCATGCGGCGCGACCACTTCTGCGAGCAGGCCTGCGCGTGCCCGCGCGACTGCGCCAACCGCTTCCCGGGCTGCCGCTGTGCCACGCCCGACGTCTGTGGCACCATGGCATGTCTGTGCTTTTTCTCGGGCCGCGAGTGCGATCCGGACGTGTGCCGCTCGTGCGCCGCGTGCGACGTGCCGCTCGTGGCACTGGATGCGCACCAACGTTGGAAATCCAACAAGTCGCTGCGCGTTTGCGCCAACACCAACATTTTGCGGGGCGCCCACCGCCGCGTGGGCGTGGCGCCGTCGACGACCCACGGCTGGGGCGCCTTTGCGCGCGAGCCCATCGCCGCGCACGAGTTCATCTACGAGTACACGGGCGAGCTGCTCTCGCAGGACGAGGCCGAGCGGCGCGGCAACGTCTACGACCGCAACGCCGTGAGCTTCCTCTTCGATCTCAACGAGGACGTGGTCGTGGACGCGGCGCGCAAGGGCAACAAGAGCAAGTTTGCCAACCACGCGGCGGGCGACGCGGCCAACTGCGCCGCGCGCATCATGCTCGTGCGCGGCGACCACCGCATTGGCCTGTACGCCAAGCGCGCGATCGCCGCGGGCGAAGAGCTGTTTTTCGACTATGGCCACCACGGCGTCGTGCCCGACTGGAGCCAGTCGCGCATTCGGCCGAGCGGCGTCAAGGGGCTGCGGCCCGGAGACGACAGCGCCAACTCGACGGCGCCGTCGTCGCCGGGGCGGTCGACAGGACCGGTGGACGGCGAGGCGGACGCGATGGAGGGCGAGGACGAGGCCATAGCACTGGTCCCAGCGAAAATGGAGGCACGGAAGGTGGTGGACGTGACTATGGGAGACGACGAGTGAACGAGAAGGCAGGGAGAGAAGGAAATGGAACGCTGCCGCTTGGACAGGATTTCGTGGCTGGAGGCTGGTTGGTTTTTCGTAGGAAGGTGTCGTTCACAACAGGAGTATTCTTAGCGTCCCAGCGTCCGGGAGAAGAAGCGGTTCAGTTGTGGGCCGCTCGCCAAGCACGAGGCAGTCGCGTGGCAATGGAGTTCAACTGGGCGGACCCGCGCAAGAACAAGCGCGTCGACTCGGTCATGATGTGCGTCACTCTCTCTCTCTCTCTCTTTCTCATTGCGTGACTGACGACGGACATGCGCCAACAGGGCAAAGGCTGAGGCCTCACGGGTCAAGCGGCTCACGAGCGTCAAGTCGACCGTGTCCAACCAGCTCACCCCGGCCGTGGAGCACAAACTCAAGAGTGCGTTCTCCCTCCCTCGCCTCCCCTTCTCCTGACAGGACACCCCATCCCACTCTCTCCTTCTCCCCTCCAGCGCTCAAGAAGAAGAAGACGCCGGACGCCCACGACGAGCGGCCGTCGTCGCGGCTCCACCAGCGCGACTTCGAGCTCGGCCACAGCAGCAACAATCAGCTGCCGCACGCCACGAAATGCCACCGCACGAGCCCGCGCGCGAGCCAGACGCACTCGTTCTACAATGAGTTTCTCCCGCGCGCCAAGTCCGTTTTCGACAGCATTGACGTGCATGCCGCGGCCGACGGACTCTTCCACCCGGCGTCCAACGTCCAGGCGTTTGCCGAGCACGACGCGCGGTACGCGCCCACGCATGAGAAGCGACTGCCGCCGCTCAGCAGCGAGCGGCTCGCGAGCCGGTCCGAGTCGCGACTGCCCACGGCGACGTCGTCTTCATCATCTTCGTCCTCCTTGACTCGCCATCGCAGTCTAGGCGGAAAGTCGGGGACAGGAAACCGAAGCGACGGCGATCTCCACGCGCCGCGGCGGAGCGGCATTGTGCCATCGAGTGCCGACCGCAACGCCATGGGGCTGGTCGAGGATGAGATGGAGGACGAGGACGAGCCGCAGGCGTCGCCACCGAAGCGCAGCAGCAGCAAACCGAAGCGCCGGACGCAGGACAAGAGCAACAACAACCACCGGGACGAGACGCCGCCGCTGGAAGGGGATCTCACGCAGAAATTTGAGCAGCTCAAGCGCATGATCCAGAAGAACAGGCACGTGGAGAGCGAGAAGCAAGGACCCGAGATCGAAGAAGACGAGGACGGCGCCTCGGCTGCCACGCAGAGCAAGCAAGACACTGCCACGAAACCCACCAAGACAAGAGCCCGGGACATTAAGCACCGCCGGACCGTTGTAGTATCAGCGGCCTCTGGCAGTGGCCCGACGGCAACGGTCGTGCGAAAGCCCAAGAGCGAGCTCCTAGCCCGCCACGGCATGTCGCTCTCGGAGCTTAAGCACGAACACCGTGCAGCGCTGGCCATGCTCCAGGAACTGGGCGGTTCACTGAGTGAAATGGAGGACAAGAAGAAAGCGAGATGCCACGCCCCCCGTGGCAGCCACGAAACCATCCCCAGTCAAGTGCGCCCGAGCGGATCGGCAGACCGAGCGAGTCGACTGGTGGAAAAGCTGCGCGCACAGATCCCGTCTGGACGCGACAAGGCGTCGCCCCCACGGGGCGAGGACGTGGCAGTAGGTGACACAGCCTCAGACGCCACGCTGGATGCGGCGATGCTCGTGCTGGGGAGTGACGCAGTGCAGAAGGACGAGGACGAGGAGGACGAGGACGAGCGGCTCTGGAGGCGGTACGGCGGCGACGAGGCTTCCCAAGCTCAAGACGACGACGACGACCCGAGCGAGGAGCTGTACGACGACGAGTACTTTGAAGGATAGAAATCGGTTTTTCTTACTTCTTTTTGCCTACTCGTTTCTCGTTCTCTCTCTTACGTCTCATGAGCTGGTGGAGCGGGCACCACGAAGGCCTCGACGAGCAGCTTGTGGCCGATGCGCGCGATGCGCTCGCGGACCGACCCGCCCTACCGACAGTCATCCACGCAGGGTCAGTTCCCGATACTCCACCGTAGTATTCACTAGTATAGATACGTACGGTCTCGGCTTGGTCGTGGTCGACCGTCTCGACGGGAGACGTCTCACTGCCATGCGTGTCACTGCCACGACGGGGGCTATGGTTGCGGTGCTGATGGTGATGGTGCTTCTTCTCCGGAGGATGGCGCGACTGGTGACTCTGCGTGAGCTTCTGGCGGGTCTCTTCGTCCGCGCGGACCATGGCCTGATGGAGCTCAAAGAGCTTTTCAAACGTCTCCCGTTCTCGCCACGGCACGATCCGCTTCGTGCGCAAGTGGAAACTCTGTCCAGTGGCCTTTTCCAACTTTTTGAAGCCGGCCAAGTGGCGCGAGATCTCGAGAAACCCATCGAGCATGGTGCTCGCGTCGCTGCCAAAGACTGAGAACGCTGGCAGACACAGCAGCGACTGCCAGTACGCGTCCACATTGAGGACGCGGTACGTATTTTCTTCCTCGGGGTCGTGGACGCGCGAGTGGACGAACGCACGGACACCGGAAAAGGACGGCGGCGGAGACAGATCCCGCAGGTCGTCGCTGACGCTGCGCTGACGCAGCTGCGCGTCCAAGTCACGGAGCTGCGTCGACGTCTTGAGCACACGCCACACGCTCGCATACTCGAGCACTTGCCACTGCTGTTTCTCTTGCTCGTCGTCCTCATTGGGGACGGGCTCACGCTGTAGCGTCCACGCGTGGACCGTGACTTCGTACTGTCCATGCTTGTGTGGATCGTCCGCGTCCACATGGCGTGCAGTCACTTGGGCAGCCACAAACAGCTCGTCCACAAATGCGGCCAGCTTAGTGTGGACGTCGCGCTGGTCGATGGGCGCGACCACAGTTGCGGACGACGTGTACGCACGCCGCACTGTGGCCCGTAGCGCGTTCAGCCATTGGTCCATCCACGTGCGGCTCGCGGCCACATCCACTCTTCCGTCGTCCATATCATTGCCCTCAGTCTTTTGCTCGGCGCAAAAGTAGTGGACGTCCGCACGGGATGCGGACGCACTGTGGACGACGACGCGGAACACAAAGCGGCGAGAGAGCTGGATGGGGATCTTGGTGGTCGGCTTGCTGAAAAGAAGTTCGCCCAGCTCGTCAGCCGTCGCCACCTCGGCGTGGACCAGCTCCAGCCGTGAGACGCGCTGCTGCAGTGACGCATCAGCAAACAGCTCCAGGGTACTGAAGGCGTCGTTGAGTCGGGCGAAGCGACGGGTCCAGTTCTGGCGCGGCGTGTGGAGAAGCGACGGCAGCGCGTGGCTGCGGGAGGCTTCGAGGTGGTCCAGAAAGCCGTGCATGTTGCCGAATGGATTGAAGAGGGCAATGCGTGCGGGCCAGGAATAGCTCAGATTAACCATACCAAAACGAAGTGTGCACACGTCGCATATAGAGGGGTTACTTGTTGGCTTGATACTTTTCAATCATCTCCTTGAGGTGTGTGCGGTTCTTGCGGCCAACGGCAACCGCCTGTGCGCTGCGTAGCTTGAGCAGCACGGTCTTGCGACTGAAGGGAAGAGCCGGGCGGTGGCGCTCGAGAAACTGGAGCAGCAGCCGGCTCAGCGCCTTGTTGGGCTCGTCGCTATATGAACAGCTCGTCTCGAACCAACTCATGAGCACGCCATATCCGCCGTCTTTCTCAAACGCCGAAAGTAAGATCGCTGCCGTGGATGACGCCGCCGGTGCGACTGCAAACGACGCGTCTAACACGAAGAGTAGCTGTGCCTTGTCGTCCACGGTGAGCGACGCGTCGCCGTCGAGCTTCTTGGTGAGCTGCGCCATGGCCGATGCGTCGCGCACGGCGCCAGACGGCGCGCAGAGATCGCGCACGAGAGACGCGACGGCGTCAGACACGAGGGGCATTGGTGCCGCTGCCGCAGGTGTCGTGCGATCACGCAGTGGCAGTGAGTCGTGAGCTGCGCGCATGGGCTTGACGCCCGTGATCGGGTGCTCGTTCGTGTGCTGGATAAAGAGTTCGATCTGCTGGTGGAACTCGCGGAAGCGCAGCCGCACGGCATCCGTTTGGAGGAGCAAGAGGTTCCAGAGCTCGTCCTGCTCCTCAGCAGGCGGACGTGCCGAGGAAGACGATGGGGAAGGCGAAGAAGAAGGCGTCGTGTTTATCATGTGGGCGTTGTTGGCGTGTGGGGGCTTTTGGTGGTCGGTACGTTAGGAACACATATCGGATATAGCGTTAGAAACTCTCTGCCAACACTCTGATCATGAGTGGATTCTCCACGTGCCATCCAGCGGCGGGTCACGTGACCACGATGAGTTCTCTCGCTGTCAGCCTGAGGAAAGAGACTCTCCAGTCGTGGCTCGTTCCGGCCGCGGACTCACTCTGGATTTCCGGAGAGCTTCGGGAACGGATTGTGTGCGAGCTGTTATTCAGAACCAGCCAGAGCGCGACCGCGACACTGGCTTCTGTCCTATGCTCCTTGCCAGCATGACGCTTTTCTAGCGCTACCGGTATTATTACTGTACTATGTACAGTACTGTTCGGTATTGCAAATGACAGAATGCAGACTGTGCAAAATAGGCAGCTGGTCAGTGCGAAAGTTATCGACAATCCTCAACACCAGCTGGTACAGTATGGACATGGATACACATTATGAGTGTTAATACGCGGGGGCCTGAACATCTTGGTGGAGCCGGACATGCATTCCTGCCAAAACGACGTCTGATGATCACACTACGAACGCCGAATGTTACAGTTTTAGGGCACAATCCGAATGTGTGCGGACTCAACTGCCTGCTGGAGCCTGATCATCAGACTGGTGGATGCACGGCAGGATTGTCTCGAGCGTTCACACTGAATTGAAGTTCTACTGTCCAGATTGAGCTACACACGCAAGCTTGGCCAGCTACGCTCTTGGCAGCCAAGCGAATTGTGCGTTGTGATTTCCCGGATCTTGAAAATATCCTCACGAACTGCGACTACGTCAAGTTAGTCGTACAGTATGAAGAAATGGATACGACTGATCATTTCCTGGAATCCCAACTCGCCTGTCACCCGACGTGTGGAGGGCAGCGACGAATGGCGTTGGAGAAACGTGGAGTGGACCGCGCAATCGGACGAAAGGAACGTGCTGTGCATCCATGTTGCGGGCGTTGAGTGTAGCTTCTGTGGTTCGTGAAGAGAAGTCGTGGAGTTTATGGATGCGTCCATCGTAATGCATGACCCGTACGAGTATATAATAGTGGATGGATCGAAAATTTCGAAATCCATTTGTAGTCCGAGCCCAATTCATGTGAAGTAGCAGCCAACTTAGTTGAAGCGACTCTCTCATGTTGAAGGGACGTAGTGCAGTAAGTTGAAGTGAGACTTGGCGCATTTGCATTCGCCTGGCTGATTCAGCCAACAACACAAATATTGCCCGCATGTGATGAGGGCGAAAATGAACCACACGCCTGCTGAAGGTGTATGGCTTTGTAGACTACAAAAACAAGCTTCAATAAACACGAACGTGTTTCTCGTAGTGTGTACACTACTGTAGAATACGTCACGAGTAGGTTTCGCTATTACAGGCTCTGCTGGATTCCCTCCAAGGCTCAGTAAACTCTGCTGGGTGGCGGCAATCTTTCCGGAGAGGCACTCGGCCCGAGTCGCGGGTTCCTTTATGCGCATCCAGATGGAAATGAAGATGTCAATACCAGCGGCCAACACAAAGGTATCAAGTGTGAGTCGCTGCAACCTGTCAGATCAGGGCTTTGTCAAATAGAAAATGATCCGGATGTTTACCCCTACCCCTTATAGACCCCCGATCATTTTGATGTGTGCATGGGACAAGCCCGCCAGTTTCAACATGCGGTCACTGGATTCATCAAACCGGCGCGCCGCCCCGCCTGTGCGACGCATGTTGCGTGGCGATGGATACGCTTTCGCGACCTACGTGGTCTCGGTCCCAGCGTTTCGTGCGTCTCACTTTGCCTTCAACCGTCAACTTCCCACGCCTCTTCGAACACGACCGGCGCGGACTCATTTACACCCCATTTCCTAACAGACCATCCATGATCCTCGCGATGCCCTCCCCGATGGCGAGCCACACGAGCCCGGCGTCCGCCATATCCACAGACGCACCGGCGTCCACATTCGCGTCCGCATCCACACGCGGGCCAATGCTCCCTCCCATTGGGGCCCTGCCGTCTCTCTCCATCAGCCCGGTGCACAGTAGCCGACGCGCCCACCATAGTCCTAGCCGCGTCCGCAGCCACAGCCACAACTTCGTCCACAGCCACAGTCCGAGCCACAGCATCCCGCCGCTCGGCGGCGCGCGACCACGCACCTGCCGTCTCCTGGGCTGTGCCAACTTCGCCAAGATCCAGGGCTACTGCGCGGCCCACTTCCACAAGGACGACTCGTACGTCCCCTCCACGGCGACGAGCACACCGACCACGCGGCTGCCGTCTTTACGCACCGACCACCCACGCGCGCTCGAGCGACCGCGCCTGCCGCAGCCGTCGGCCCCAGTCTACTACGCGGCGCCCAGTGCGGCCGGCCACGGCCACAGCCACCACAGCAGTCCGCTGTACGCGTCCGACCACCACCACTCGTACCCGCAGCACTACCAACAGCTCCCGTCGCTGTCGCTCCGCCGATTCTCCGAGCCAACAGCGCTCGCCATGCAGCCGATCGGCGGCGCGTTCCCGCGTGTGTCGCCGCTCCACCGCCACGATGCGTTTGCGTACGCGCAGTTTCGCCGCGCACAGCTCACGTCCGAGGACAGCTTGCAGCGGTCGCCCACGCACTCAGTTGGCTCGACCGACGACGCGTCGCCCTCGACGGCGACACCGACGCTGACACCCAAGGCGCGCTGCCGGCGCGAAAACTGCACCAACGCGGCGCGCCGCAAGGGGCTGTGCATGGAGCACGGGGGCCGCCACTTTTGCAAGATGGAAGGATGTCAAAAGTGCGCGCACCGCGGCGGCTACTGTATCGCCCACGGCGGCGGCCGGCGCTGCGCTGTGGCGGACTGCACCAAGAGTGCACAGTCGGGCGGCGTCTGCTACTCGCACGGCGGCGGCAAGCGGTGCGCGACCGACGGCTGCTCGCACGCCGCGCGCAGCGGCGGCTTCTGCATCAAGCACGGCAAGATGGTCAAGGCGCAGACGACTACGGCCGATGACGACGAGGCCAACGCCAAGGAGAGCGGCGACGACAGCGAGTAGATAGACACACACACAATTTTGTATTGATCCGGGGAAAAGAGAAAAAGACATGTAGAAATCCCCCATGAGCAGAACTATTGTAGAACTGGGAGCCAGTGTAATATTAGAGCAACTTGTGCTTGACTTGAGCAGGAAAGCGTGCATGCAGTGGTCCCTGTTGCTGGGCGATCACCGGCACTTGCCCTGGGCGTTTGTCGTCCCGTCGGAAGGACGACTCCTGAATTCTGTTGTACTTTCGTCCCATCAAATAGGAGCCGGATGGGAATGCTGTGTTTCCTTCTTGCCGTGTCACAAACGCACGTCTTTTCGTGTGGCTCGTTCGGTCACCTACTTTTGAATATGAACATAATTTGAATCATGTTTTGTAATTTATCTATCAAGGTGACTTACGTATGGACTAATTGCTTCTAGTAGATTATTGGTAGTTGAGAGCGCGTTCGGATTCATGTGAACTGCATTAGGATATATACCCTAGTGAAGCCATTTCGGTGGGGACTTGGTTCGTCCATCCTCACCTGCTTCAACCCAACACGGCCCCAATCAGTCCGGTGCTTACGAGCACACTGGCGAACGCGTCCTGCGTGTCCTGCAGTTCGCGCTCGCAAGACACATCGCGCAGTCGGCGTGTCGCGAACGCCGAGTCAACGTCCTGCGCCTGTGCATCTTCGTTTCGGTCCTGCGCGTCCTCAAGCGCGTTGCGGCCAAGCATCGGGTATTTCTCCAGCAGCACATCGAGAGACGCGCGGAAACGCACAAACAATGGCACCGTCGCCACGCCGTCCTTCTCCAGCGCATGAAGCTGCTGCGCCGCGTATGGTGCCTCCGCGGACGCGCGTGGGAAGCCGTCCACGACCGCGACGCCGGATGCACAAGCTGCAAGCCCCTCTCGCAGCTTCGTGAGGCTCAGGTCGATAGACAAATCGCGGAGATCGATCATGGGCAAGTGGTGCAGGCGACACACAGCACGTACAGCGTCGCGGTAGAATGTGAGCGCGTGGCCGCGGACGCCGATGACGCGGGGCTGAAGCGTTGCGACCAGTTCAGCGTGGGCTTGAGAGGCGTGAAGGAACGGCACGACGCGCACGCGGGCAGTATTACACGCTTGCACGGCATCCACGAGCCGCATGAGCTCGGGTGATAGAGTCGTGGCCTCTCGCTCGCGCGCATTGTCGCGCTCACGCTCGTCGTCCGAGTCATCGTCATCGTCGTCGTCTCGCTGGCGCACTCGCCGCGGCTGGACTTTGCGCTGCTTGAGCACAAAGAGCTGCACGAAGGCCTCCCCGTATCGCGAATGAAAAGTGCGGATCTGCGGATAGCAAAACGGACCAATGAGATATCCACAACGCCATCCATCCTAATGCTGCCACGCACCAACTCAAGGTGGGCTGATCCGTTTGCTACCACGAGACACCGTGGCGCCATGGCACGCGCAATCGCGCCCAGTGTTGCTTGAGCGCCCTGTGAAGGATCTTCTTGTGCGTCGATCACTGCGACACCGATCTTCGCCAACGCCGTCCGCAGTGCGGATGTGTCAATTGGCGAGCAGTCGCCCACAGCGATCGCCACTCGCGTGGAACTCAGCAGTCCACACAGTAAAGGGACTGTGGAGGAAGATGGCACGAGGCTCTGGATAGCTTGTGGCGCCTCCCGCTGGAGGTAATCCAAAACTGGTTCCAGCGATGAAGATGGCTGGCCGAGCACAAGTACGGCCCGTGGCGTCGTGAGACTCCTCAAAAACGCTGTGGCTTCCTCGGGGGTCCGCGGAAAGTCGTGGACAACGACTCGCTCGTGGGCGACGCTAGCCCGCAGTAGGAGTGAACGCAACGATGCGATCGTCGCGTCCACACTGGATGTAAGCGCTGGTGGAAGTGCGTCCACATCGACCCACACGCCGCCCTGCTGAGTGGCCACACGTTGGACTGCATCCACATCACCACCACAACTGTGAACCACGGTTACATCAGGCGTGAGTACATGGCGCAGCTTCGCGTCGACAGTGGAGAGATCCTCACAGCGGACGAGGTTTCCTCGTTGCTCGAAGATGTGACCCCATGAATGGCTTTGGCCTGCGTGGACCACATATGCGACCCCACCGACGGCGCGATCCAGCGCACGCGCATCCAGCGTCACCCACGGGAAATCCACGATCACGAACTTACGGGCTACAGCCGCCAACCCCAGTGCTGCCGGATCCCTGATCGCTCGTTGTAGCGCATCCAGCACGACCCTCGGTGCGAGCATTGTGTGGGTGCGCTTCCACTGCGTGAAGGCGCCGAGCGGGTCCTTCTCTCTTTCAATCTCATGCGCGGCCAACGCGTCGAATGTGAGCCACGCGTAACCTGCGTGCTGTGCTGTGGATTGCCACTGTGGATAATCGCAACCCTTGTGGCCGTTGTCATCCGCAGTCACGAGCAAGACGAGCCGCGGATCTAACACGCAGCGGAAGAGCGGTCGTAGCGATGACGCGTCCTGGAGCGCTTCGGGAACATCAAAGGTGACGTACTGAGGGAATGGGCCCTGCAGCGAGTGGACGGCGACGGCTGAGGAACCTGTGGTCAACGTTGCAGCGGTAGTGACGATGGACTCGCTGCTGGGCTGCTGCGTCCGTGGATCCCAGTCAAAGAGCACGATACACCGCCGGCCAATGTTGGCCACGTACTGCGCGATCGGCTGCGTCAACGGGATTGAAGCGACGTCCACGAACGCGTAACCCATGTGTTCCGCGTGGTCGCGCACAAAGTGCTTGGCCTGGTCCTTTGTGGCTACGGCAACGGATGCGTCCACAACAATGGCCACAACGCGGTGCGTGTCCGTCCACACTTGCGTCCGAGCGACCGCATCCGCAACTACTGTTGGCATCCTCACAGTTGCTATCTTGGCTGTCACTGTGGCGTCCACATCCGCGTCCGGAGGCCGCTCGCTCTGCTGCAGCAACCACTGACCGAGCCATCGACATGCATCCAACGGCCGTTCATCTACTTGCTCATGTCTCTTGAGCAACTCTTCCAATCCTTGCACAACCACCTTTTCCAACTTGTTCGCTTTGGCTAAGTCCACCGTGCGGACGCGGTCCACATCCACAGGTGCATTGGCCGGCGTCTCGCCAAAGAAGAACCGCCGCTCGCGCCTCGCGCTGGCCACAGCGTCGCTGCCGTGGGTCGCGTTCTGCGTGCCGTCCACACCGAACTGAGCACGTAGTGTCCACGGGTGGGTCTCGCGGGCCACAGTCGAATTGGTGGGACCCATGAGAGCCCGCCACGTCGGGACCGCGAGCTTGCGCGACAGTTGGAGCGCGACGATCTCGCCGCTCGTCATGAATGCCACGAGCCGAGGGAAGAAGGGTTTGCCGTTATGCTCGCTATAGAAGGCCCTGGCCTGCGCCGGTGAGAGTGTGAGCCGCTTTTGGAGGTCAATGGAAAAGCCGAACGCGCGTAGTGCCCGCTGGATGGTGGCGACCGTCTCTGGATTCCGCGCGGCATTGGGCTTGATGATCGCCAACGTCGTGGTGATTTGTTCGTCCTCTGGCGCGAGCGACTGAATTGTTGGCGTGTGAAAGGAGAGAAAGACACCGGACTCGAGACACGTTGCGGAGTTCTCTCTGGATTTTACATGCCCTTCCAGAGCGATGCATGGGAATGAGAGCTGCCCACGCAGACTCTCGGGGAAGAACCGCTGGGCGTCGGTCGTGGATGCTGGACCAAGAATTTGGCGGAGCGTTGCATCTAAGTGGAACCCCACGACGCGTAGCACGAGCGTTGGGGCATCAGTCGAGAATGCGGCAAGTTGCGAACGAAAGGCATCTCGCGCAGCAGCATCTGTAGCCGCGTGAAGATCAGCGGAAGCGATCGTCGCGATCTCATCTTCACTGAGCGATGTCTTCTCACTCGTGCTGGTAATAACGACGCCGTGACGGTTGAACGCCAAGAGAAGCTGCTCTTTGGCGTCAGTAACAGCCTTTACAAATGGCGGGAGGAGAATGACCACGGCGCTGTCCAGTGGTGGCTGGTCAACTGGAGAGCGGAAGAGTTCATGGCATTCGCGGACGGCACAGTCGAGCGTTGCGCTGGCGTCGACACCGGGGAAAGCCTCGCTGAGACCACATAACGCGCGCAACGGCCATTCGTCAACCGAAAGGCCGGCTTGGAGGGACTTCTGCCTTGCCAGCGATGGTTTTTCCGGACCGACAAGTGTGTGAAGCGCCGCCACAGCTGCGTCCGCTTCAGTCCCAATATCCAGTGCGAGCAGCAGCACCAGCGTTGGGCCACGCGTGAAGTTGTCCAGAAACGTTGCACGCGTCGCCTCGTCGCCGTCGGGTTGCAGTCCAGAGAAGTAGAGACGGCGGAGTTGCGGCTTGGTGAGCTGCACTAGGCGTTCCTCTTGGACGCGAAAGCCGCTCAGGACAAGCCGCTTCCGGATGAGCGCAACGATTTGTCCATCCTGAAGAAAGCAGGCCGCTTCCTCAGCTGAGATGCCAGGGAAAAGGGAGGAGGATGCCGATGCGGATGGAATTTCGCTGTCGTCGTTCTCTGTCTCTGTAGCGGCATTGTCGATCACCGTCGCGTTGGGTGGGGCGGGGAAGTGGTAGTAGCCGCTCGCGATTTCCGGCCGCAGGTAGAGAACCGTAAATGTCGAGAGTGGAGAAGACGGACACTCCAATACCATGATGCCACGGAAGTTTGGGCTTTAAGCAGAGCGAGACTTCCACTGCTGCGTCCAAGCGCCGCGTCTTTTCAAGATCAAATGATCCTAAAATGTCAACAAGTTGCATAATTACCCACGTCCGGGCATCGCCAAAATGAGTATGTAACGTAATGTATGACGCGAACCATCCGCGCCGCATGAACGCCATCAAGTGGTGCACTATACTAAGTTAGTAAACTGCTGCGCCGTGATATTCTCTTTGGACAAAGCTCTAAGAATCCCTCGTATCGTGGGTAGGACATGGGCGCGATGAACCCAATTGGCGGTTGCAGGAGGTGCAGTATTATGAGCGAGTATCCGTCTTCTGGCGCGCACTGGTGGACCCCGTGGGCTGAGCTGCGGAAGGTCGCCGTTCATCCCGAGGACTATCGCGTATTATGTGGTAGACGACCACTTTGGGGCCGTTCCTGTCATCCAACGGTTGGTTCTGCTCCTGCTTGGTCTTGCGGTTCCTCTTGTACAGGACAAAGGCGATGATGAGCACGACGACCACGACTCCACTGACGATGCCGACGATCAGACCGACGTTGCTCGACGACGCCTTCTTCGCTACAAAGTCCAAGCATGCGACAGCGTCAGAAAATCTGCGTTGGGCCTAGTAGTAATTAACCATACCATACCTGCTGGAGGAGAGAATGTCAAGCACTGCGTCGACCGGACCCAGTCGTAGTGCACAGACAACAATATTCTGTCTGGGCCCTTTTCGATCGAGCAAGCAGGGATCACGAACTGGTTCACGTCTGTGCACTTGCATATCTCGGCGTACTGCGTGATCGTCGGGTTCGTGCTGCCACCCCAGTTGTATGATGTGGTGGCCATGCAGCCGCTCGATGCCGTCGCGAGCGCACTCATAAACGCATTTAGCTGCTGCACTGTGCAGTCAGGAGCTGCGGATGAAGCGGCCGGGGCTGCAGTCGCGACCACGGCAGAGGTCACTTCCGTCGTCTTGGGAGTCGTAATTTTCGAGCAGTTTTGCGGGGACGCGCAGTCAGTAGCTACCGTCGGCGTTGACGCAGGAGTGGTCGCTACGTCCACCTCCGTCACCTTGGGTGTCGTTTTGCCACTGAGTTTCGAACAGTTGTACGCAAACGCAAAGTGCTCGGCTGCGGTCACGTCGAACTTCTTGAGTTTGGTCCAATGGCACTTGGGTACATCAAGTGGCTTGACTGTGCAGTTGCACAACGCGGCGCGCTGCGCGTCGGTCGGGTCGTTGTCTCCGTCCCACT
>JAADWA010000554.1:0-20603 GCA_023335935.1 Pythium phragmiticola
CAAAAATGCAAACATCACGAGGATCTGCGTCGTTGGAAATGCCTGGCGTACTAATTGTACTCGAGAAGAATATCTTCGACGCTATGACACTCAACGACCTGGCTGGGAACGTCGACTCTGCGCGCGGGGCGAGCGAGCGCACAAGTGCTCAGAGAGAAAGTGGGCGTTGGCGCGCGGCGCTTAGTCCTGCTGGCTCACGTCCTCAAAGTTGTCGACGAGGTCCGGGACATCATCGTCATCCTCATCCTCACCGGCCGGGGCCGCGGCCTTGGCAGCCTTCTGCGCAGCCGTGTACGACTCAGCAATCTGCTTCAGGTTGGCGAGGTTGTCCGGGCCGAGCTGGTTAATGATGCCCGGGAGCAGCTCCTGGAGCGACTTGGTCGAGCCCTGGCCGCTCACAGCGAACGTGTTCGCAGAGATGGCGGCCTGCACCTTCGGGTTGGCGAAGTGGAGGACCTGGCCGTCGGCCTTGAAAAGGTTCACCTCCTCAACACCCGGGATCGGCGTCACGCCAAGCTTCTTGAGGGCGGCGCTGAGCTTCTTGTCATCAGCGGCCGTGACCTTGTGCGCCGCCTTCTTCTTTCGGCGCACCGTGCCCTTGCCACCCGTACGGACGTCGCCGAACTTGGCAGCCAAGCGTTCACGCGCGAGAGCGATTTCGTCAGCCATGTTTCTGCGGAACAAAATAAACGAAGTGGGTTAGTGGTCTGCTGACATCATACCGGGGGTCTTTTCGCAGCGCTAGGGTGAGCTGGGGAAAGCAGTAGCGGTGGAGAGGCATAGCGGATGAGTGCACGGGATTGATGCGATCGCAGCTGATGAAGTCTGCGAGCAACCAATGGCACAGGAAGCACAGTCGGTCTCGCTGTTTGTCGGGCTGTTCATGTGGCTCCAACGTGTCCCTTTGCACCGGAATTGCACGTACAAACGCGCATTCATTGCTAGCTCCTGTGTGCCACCTCCATCGCGGCCTCCCACACTCGCCCACGGCGCTGTGTCGGGACCCATGCGCAGCACATTCGCTCACCTTTCGAGAAGAAAGCGGTGTTGGTAGTAGACCAGGCACGCCACCACTCAAAATGAATGATAAATGTCACTGCCCATTGTGGCCAAGATGAAGAGCTCTTAAATCGGGTTGGCTGGCAGCAAATCAGCATCACGAAGATCACCTCTACGCTTTTAAATCTTGATTTTAGTATGTTTCGCGGTTAGGGATAGTGTTACTACAAATACCCTAATAGGGGGTTTCCTGCGCCAAGTCAAGCAAGAGCGCCACAACCAGTGGATGCGAATGCCAAGCCCATGTCCGGTCCCATGCAACTTGAAATTTATACTTTTGTGACAGGTCCGGCATTTTCACAAATTTATGAATCAGCAACCACGGTTCGAACCGCGGTCCAGGTTACGTTAACTGGTTTCAAACCGGATAAGTTACGTCTTGGACTCCATGAGCTACAAATACGCCACACAGGGTACACACACGTCAGTTTGAAGCAAGCAGCTCATCGCGGGGAAGCCCGCAACGCACCTTGTTGATCTTCTTGAGATCGTTCTCGAGCTTGTTGCCGTGCTTCTGCTTCTTGCGTCTCGTCTTCTCCTCCTCACCGACTTCAGATGCCCCACCGGCACCTTTTTTCCCGTCCGCTGCACTCTTCCGCTTCCTGGCGCTTTGTTCCTCGTCGTCTTCATCGCTGTCTCCTTCGCCACCCATCTGGTAGTCGTCGCCGTACGAGTCTTGGTTCGCTGCGAGCTTCGCTGCCCGTGCTCGCATTGCCTCTTCTTTTTCAGCTTGAGCCTGTGCAGCCGCTGCTTTCTGTAGCGTAGCCTTCCACGCACGTTCCGCTTCTTGTTCCTGGTGCCTCGCTTCCGTCTCCGCCGCAGTGAGCGACGCGCTCAAGTTGGTAAAGTACCCTTTAGAGCCCTTTGCTACAACTGCGGCTGGCTTCTTCTCTTGACGCAAATACGCCGGGACGTACTCACCGGCATCTGGAAAAATATCCAAGTCGTCATCATCGTCCTCGACGATCGGAGGCTTGACGGACTCGACCGCATTGCTCTCGTCCTGAGGATTCCGCTTCCCTGCTCCGCCATCGACCACAGTCGTCTCGTCTCGCTTGCGTCGCATCTTCTTGTGTGTGGCTTTCTCTTCCATGGCGCGCTTCACTTCAGAAATGGACAGCTCGTCGACGAGACCGCTGACCACGTCGTCCAGCTCGGGACAGTCTTCCTTGCTGCGCTGCACCGCTAATGGGACGCTCTCAAAGTCCGTAGACCGCAGGTTGAATGTGTAGTACATGCGCCCTGGCAAAAACAGCTCCGACTTCGTCCACTTGGTATCCTTGCTCAGCGGTCGGTTTTGACACGCGTGGAAATACACCATCCGACCCATGCGCGTCTGGAACGTCGGCTCAGCATCCGAGTTTCCTTCACTCTTTGATAGGTGAACGTCTGGCGCGACACCTCCGTTGCGCTTGAGCTTTTCGGCCGCGGTCGCGTGCTCGAGCTTCTGCTTCTCACGCTTCAATTGGGCCAGCAGCGCAAAGTCGAGCCCCTTGACCAGATGCGTGTGCTCCGTGTCACCGCCGAGAAACTTACTCTGATCCGCGTCCAAGTGCTTGAACTCGTCTGCATCGATCATGTCAGTGGCTGCACCTTGTCTGCGCTCAGCGGCGCGGTCTCTGTACTGACTCTGAGCCACACGCGCGCGGGCATGTTTGTCGCCATCGCCGTCCGCGTCTCCGCCTTTGTGTGGCTTATTGCCCTTCTTCTTGGACGATTTCTTCGCACTCAACTTGCGGATGCCGTCCGCATCGAGCGACGTGATGTTCCCGTTGGATGCACCCGCGCTGCCATGCCTGCGACCGCCACCTGCGCCGCCGCCGCCGCTCGAACTCAGCAGCTTCCTGAAGTCGTCTTGGTTCATTTTGGCGTTTGGCATTCCCAAGAGCTGCTCACCCACCCTTAAATGGTATTAGGTACTCATAGTTCACCACTTTATGATATTCCGTAGCATTTGTGTGGGTTCGTCCCTCGGATCGCCGTCGTCATCAGGTGAACGACGAGAAGCTCTCACTCTTCTCTCTTCCTCCCCACTCCCCCTTCCTCTACCATGCCACGCGTGACCATGGCACTCGCGTTCACTGCTCTGGCCGCGCTCGCCGCCACATTCGCTGCCGCTGAGACAGATGCGGCGGCGCCGGACTCGACGGAGCTGCTCTTTGGTGTGATCACGCCCAAGTGCTACGACGCCTTCGTGCAGGACCACGACTTTGGCAACACCGAGTGCATCAAGTTCGTCATCTCCAAGCTGCTCAGCTACGCCATCATCTCGGGCGCGTTCATCCTCAAGCTGCCGCAGATCCTCAAGATCGTCGCCGCCAAGGACGTCACGGGGCTCACGCCGTCGTCCTTCTACATGGAAGTCGTGCTCTGCGCGTCCTCGTCGGCGTACAACTTGCTGCGCGGGTACCCGCTCAGCACGTGGGGCGAGACACTCGTGATTCTCGCGCAGAACATCATTCTCGTGCTGCTGCTGTGGGCGTACCATGTCCCCAAGATCGGCTACTCGATGCGCCTGGGCCTCACCGTGGTTTTCGGTCTCGCGTCCGCGGGCATGATGCTCACGCCGCCCGAGCACCAGTGGCTGCTCATGTCGGCTAGTATCCCTGTCACGATCGTGGCGCGTGCCCCGCAGGTCCGTTTCTTCTCGCTCTCTCCAGTGATGCAACAGTACTCACGATCTCTCTCTCTCTCTCTCTGTATTGGTATTATCGATAGGTGTTCACCAACTTCAAGCAGGGCCACACGGGACAGCTCGCGTTCATCACGCTGCTGCTCAACTTTGGCGGCACCATTGCGCGCATGTTCACGACGCTGCAGGTGGGTCCAGAGTGTGGGTATGATGGATAACAGGCAAAGGCTGAGTCGCTCTCTATGTGCTGCTGGTAGGAAACGGGCGACCCCGTCCAGATCGCGGGCCTCGCGGTCGCCATGACGCTCAACGGCCTGCTCGTGCTGCAGGTCGTGATTTACTGGAACGCCACCAAGAAGGCGCTCGCCGCGGCCGTCAAGAAGAAGGCCGAGTAAATTCCCCTCCACACGTGGCAGTAGCAGTAGTAGTAGTACGGTAGTATCACTTGCTGTCGGTCGCTTCATCGGCTGTGTGCTCTCTCGTACTGTCTTCTTCCTCCTCTTCTTCTTCCTCTTCCTCTTCGTCGTCTTCGTCATCCTCGTCGTCCACGACCTCTTCCTTGGGCACCAGGCGTTCACGCTTCCGCGGTTGTTTCTGGTCGAAAATCGATGGGAAGCTGCTCGTATTGAGAAACGTAATGGTCTTGGGCATGCCGATGCGACTGTGGTACCGCACAATGAGTCCCGTGTGCGGGGCCTTCGGCGTGATCACACTCTCGGCCTTTTTCTCTTCTTCCAGCCGCTCCAGTCGATTGAGCGACTGCACATTTTCCACTTCCGTGCGCACGGCCTCAACAAGCAGTTCTTTCTGCGTGAGGCGCGTTTTGACGACCGGTGGCTTCTTGGCTTTTGCGGCTAAACGAGAGGCTTCTTCCAAGATCTTACGCCGCAGATCCGATGACTCGGAGCTCTTTTTCGCGGTCGACTGACGCAGCTTGGGGGCCTCGTACGCCACCGCCGGTGCTTTCACATCCTCTTTCTTGACGGCGGCATTTCCATCCATGTCCGTGGCGGCAGTCGCGCGGCGTGGCCGCTTGGCAACGTGGTGCGGCTCCTGGTACGCGCGCCGCTGCGCCTGCTGTTCGCGCGTCGGTCGCCCGCGCTTGCGCTTGCCACTCCCCTCCTCCTCCTCGGCGCCGTGGACATCGTCGTCGGGCTCTTCTTCTTCGTCAAAGTCCGAGTCGACCACGTCTTCTTCCTCTGTATTGTTGTGTCAGCACACGTACGTGAGCACACCATCATCAGACCTCCTGGCGTTGATCGCAACGGCGCACCGGCTTCCGTGGCGTAGTCGCTATCCTGCTCACTCTCGTTCCACGCATTCTGGCTCCAGAAGGCGTCGTCGGCCTCGGCCTCTTCGCCAATAAGCTTGTGGATGCGCGCGCCGCGCGACACCCGCGACGGAAGCTGCTTCATCACGGTTGAAATGGACAACTGGACAAGTGAACCATTCGCACGAAATCTGAACAACTCATATTTATCATCCAATCATATGCACGTGTTCAAAACAAGTGCATATTTTGAGCCAATAAAGTGTCATGTGTGGAAGAAAATATGACGTTTTCTTCAGAAGATATGGCGTTATTCTCTCACGCCCAGGGCTGAAGTGTCACCTGATCGTACACGACGCCGTTGCGGTTGAGCACAAACTGGACGTGCATCTCACTCTCCGTGGACGCGACGCGCAGATATCCCCAGTCATTGATGTGGCTAACGCTCCACTCGCCAATGTCGCTTGAAAAGCCGCTCTTCTCGAGTCCGGCGCCGGCCGAGCCCACCACAATGTGGACCGGTCCAACGCCGTCAGGGGTGCACTTGCCACGCCTGACCGCACAGCTCCGCTCGTACGAGTGCTGGTGGCCCACGAGCATCAGATTGACCTTGTACTTCCACAGCAGCTCTTCCATTTCGTCCCGGAAATGGAGTGACACTTTTAAATCGGCGTCTTCCCCGAGCTGCGTCGTGTACATCATGCGATGTGACGTGAGCACGACCCACGGCGTCTTGGTTCGGTCGACGCCCTGGAGATCCTTCTCGAGCCACTGGTACTGCGGTGCGCCACGGCGCCAGTCGTGCTCCGACGACATTTGAATCACGTGGACGCCGCCATAGTCAAACGAGTACCAAAAGATACCGTGGCCATTCTCTGGCGTGTGCCAGCGGTGGACCATGGGCACGGCGCACTCGCCCGCCGAGTCGGCTCCGTAATTGGCCCACGACGGATGGAACGCCATGCGGCCGTCACTGCCCGTGGCGCCACTGGGGTCCCGGCCACCACCCGCCACGTAATCGTACTCGTGGTTGCCAATGCTCACCATGTACGGCACGCGCGTGGCGACCGGTTCAATGAGGTGGAAGAACTCGTCCCACAAATGTGCGTGGCCGAGTGCGTAGCTAATGTCGCCAGCGTGGAGCAGAAAGTCGTCATACCCCTTGGAAATCTCTTGAAACGCGCGCACGGCCGTCGAGGTCGCCGCCGGAGCACTCTCGGTCCCCATGTCGGCGTACGCAAGAAACTTGGCGTGCTTGACAGACGGGGACGGACGCGACTTGAACGAGTACACGTCACTCCAGCCGTCGGCTTCGTTGCCATAGCGGTAGTAGTACCGCGTGCCAAGCTGAAGGTTGGAGAGGATCACCTTGTGCATGTACCCGGGGTCTCGGAACCAGACTTGGCCCACGACATTGGCTGGCGCGCTGCACATGTCGCTTGCCTTGTAGGTGGATGAGTTGCCCGTCGCTTGCTGCGTCAACGTGTCGGCGCTCAGTCCGTACTGTACAATGGGCGTGCGCGCCGACGCCGAGTTGAACATGACGGCCATCTCGTCGATTCGATCGGTCAGTGCAATGTGACCGTGCTTGGGCGACGTGAACGGGTCCTTCATGCCCACAGTGACGGTCGCGACTTCGCGATAGTCGTCGCGCTTGGCGTCATAGTTCATGTACGAGACCGAGTAGTTGCAGCGCATCATATAGAGCGACGAGAAGCGCACCGAGTTTTTCGTTGCGTCCGTGTGGTCGACGCCAATGGTCGCGAGAAAGTCGTGCGGCTGCGTGCGTGGCCCGCAGCTGAGCGCGAGCAGATCTTTGGCGTGTGGGTTTGCCACGCCCTCCCACCAGACCACGAGGTCTTCGCCGTCTTCCAGCGCGTGCGTCGATGCCGTGAGCTGCGGCTTCTTGTCGTCCTTGTCGTTGGTGTGGGGACGCGGGGCCGTGAGCTGCTGCTCGACGCGGCCCCAGTGGGTCAGCACGCCGGGCTGCGGCGGCGTCCACACGCCAGTAGACGCGACCGTAGGAGTCGCCGCTCCAAACGCCACAGCGTCGGCATGGGCATATGCGACAGGCGGCTTCTCTCCATGGGCGGTGCTGGCGAGAACCGCGGCGGCGATCGCCGCTAAGCGTGGCATTCGGACCATCTCGTTGTTCTTCACCCTCAGGTCGGATTGCGGACTGGCGGTTCAACGTGGAGAAGACGAATCTTGCATTCAAATGTAGAGATATATGTTGTGCAACATATAGAACAGTACTACTTCAACGTGAGCGCAATGACTACCGGGTAGTCACGGCACACGGTGCGCATGGCTCTGGAGCTGAGACTTGGGGACTCGCTGGCCAAAAATGCAAAACGGGTACGCGTAACGGGTACCCGCGCTGGTACCTTGCTTCTAAGGAATGACATGTATTTGTCTATCACATGCAGTACTGTTTTAGGCTACCTGAAGCAGGACCAGTCTTGGTGTTCTTGGTGACGTTCATCTCGTCAAAGTAAATGGCCTCATATAGCGATCGCGATCGCGCTTGGCTGTTGCCGCCCTTCACCACGTACTAGTGTCTTGCCTCGATTGCTGCAGCACTATTACAATCACGTGGGAAGCGACGGACGTCACCGTGACCTCCACGCCGTTGATTTTGCGCAGAAACACTAGTCCCACGTCGATTGTTTGGAGACGAACGGCCACATCGATCTTCTCTAGTCTCAGTTTGCGCTGTCTCCCTAGGTGGGCCGTCAGCTTTTCCGGTCCAGTTGTGCGGGAATGGAAATGACGCCCAACGGTCGAGGTTGGGCAGCTTCGGTCTGCATCTGCTGCCTCAAAAGGAGCGCGGCTCGTCCGAACAAGGCGATCTTGGAGGTGAAGGTCCCCGCGAAGGCGCGGCAGTTGAGTACGGTCCATGTGCGGGCCCCCTGATATTGAAATCAACGATGCACATGCAGGCCAGGATGTGTGGTGGGAAGATCCTTCAACTTCCGTGTCCCATGCAGAGAGAAGTGCACCGAGCCAGAAACGCAGAGTTGACACCATTCGCCTTAGAGATATCACGACAATTGATGATAGGCACCTGCTTGACGTGCTTTTAGAGCAACAGCAAGGAGGGATCGAGAGGCAACCCATAGTTGCGGAAAAGAGAGAGAGTGGATGGCGAGGGATGGTCGCCTGGGTGATGGGACACGTTGAAGTGGTGCGGTTTCATTTTCACCAATCAAACTTCGTATCCTTCTATTTTGACTAATCAACGCCTCTGAATTTTGGAATGGGGCGATGGGACAGGAAGGATCTCCTCACCTGATGATGCTGGTCCCCACAGAGAAGAACACTTGGCATTTCGCCCCATAGTGGAGAGATGGCACTGGCACAAGCGACAGAGAAGAAGGCGGTCGAGGCGGCGATCGCGATCGCCAAGACCCAGGGCAACGTGTGCTTCAAAGCCCGAGACTTTGACGCCGCCAAGCGACTCTACACGACAGCGATCGACGCGGCGTGTGGCCACACTGACGCCGTCGACGCGACGCTACTGGCGCAAGTCTACTGCAACCGCGCGGCCGCCCATTTGAAGCTGCACGAGACAGACGCCGCCGAACACGACGCCATGAGTGCAGCGCAGCTCGCCCGGCAGTGGAGCAAGCCACAGCTGCGACTGGCGGAAGTCGCTGCCCAACGCCAACAGTACAGCAACGCTGTGGAGATTCTTGGAGCGGCCTTGCGACTAGCGCAGGGAGCTGGCGAGCGCGCGGTCGTTAAAGAGATCGAGTCCCGTATAGTCGAGTACAAGGCCTCTGCGACCGGTAGTTCCAGCAAGGGGATCAGCAGTCGCACGGTGGGGAAACTTCCGGACGATCTGCTCGAGTACGCGCGCAGTCTCGAGCACGACGCCTGTGAGTCAGCCGAAGCGATCAAGCTGTATGAACGCATCTCCAAGATGCCCGTCGACGCGTCCGGCGACTGGCGATGAAACGCGGCGATTGGTAACGCGCTCGCGGCAATAGCTCATCACTATATGACCGGCACTGTTTATGGCAAGGTCGACACTCTTGCGGTCGAGTGTCTCACTCGAGGGGCCTCCGTCGGTGGACCGCTTGCCTGCAACGACCTTGGTGTGCTCTACATGCACGGCTCGTGTTCTCTGCCCAAGACTATTTCAGACGTGGGGCTGAGTTGGCCCACCCCGTGGCCATGGTGAATCTAGCGACACTACATAAGAAGCTCTGTGAGTTGGAGACGGCAGCTCGCTGGTCCGAGTCTGCCGGTAACTACGGCGTGCTCCAAGGATTTACCACCGCCAAGCAATACCGCGCCGCCGCCGAGGAACTACCGCGGCTCGAACCGGCAATGCAGCAACTGTTGCAGGACTGTGCGCTGCGGGCGCCGTGCCCGGGCTATGTCCAACTACGGCTCGACCATCGCCCGACGCCGACGATCGACGAGCTCCGCAAGGTCAAGACGCCATATGGGCGGCGCTTGCGGCAGGCCAAGAAATTGATGCTTCACGCCTGTGAATCGCTCGACAGAGGAGAGCTCGCCATTGGCGTCTCGCTCGAGGCCCAGGCCTACCGGTTTGACGATGCAGCGCTCGTGTGCACGACCGACGAGATGCGTCAGTGCACGAGCGCGCTCGAACGACTCGTTGCCGCTGGTCAGCCCATGGATCCGGCGCCACCAGAGTCGACGGACGCAATGGCTTTCTGGCTGTCTCTCCACGAGCAGTTTCCCTTTGATTTCCGGATTGCCTTGCACGCTGCCGTCACGCACACGTTTACCGACGGAGAAGATGAAGCAGACGAGACCTCTCGGCGCCCACCCGCCGCCAACCGGAAGGCGCGGAAAGTCATGGGACTTGAGCTGTTTCGTAAGGCCCTGACGTTGCTGACGACAAACCCGTCATACGACCCGGGCGAAATGGATGCGAACGATCTTGGGTTTTGGTTTTTCATTGCTGTTCCGCGTCGAGGAAAACGATGCGGCCAAGCGGATGCTCGAAACGTTCCTCGAGTGTGCGGGTGTCGATGGCCATCGGTTTGGTGGCGAAGCGCATTTCGTGTTGGGGCTCATTGAGCTGTTTCCAGAGGAAGCGTTCGACAAGTCGCGCGCTCCGACAAGTGCTCCACTTGCAGCCGAGCAGTTGCAGTTGGGCATCGAGCTGCAGCAGCGACTCGCGCCGATTTTCCAGCCGAAGAACAAATCGTCGAACCAGCGAATGCTGAAAACGGCACTGCGCGCGGTCTCGGGGACGCTGGGGATTGCGCTAAATCTTCCAGCGGAATCTACGCTTCCTGTTCACGGCAGCGTAGCTCGTGGTGGGGGAGTTGCTGAACGGACCGGTTCGCCACGAGCAGCTCCGATCGGCCATGTCCAGTTTGACGGTCACGTGGAAGAAACAACGAGCAGCTCTGATTGCGCATGCCCCTCCCCCACTGCACAGGGAGACTGACTCAGCTGCGACCAGATCATCGTCTCGGCGTTCCCGTCAGGAGCTGCGTCCGACGTCGGTCGATGAAATTGTGAGTGGCGTGGACGACCAAAGGTATTATGGGTGCGTGCTGGAGTGTATCGTGGTGGCACCATGAGATGATCGTCGAAGACACTCGCCGTGAACCAATCCAGGTTGTACTGGCCACTGTTGCTGGTGCTACCGTGCAAGAGCAGCTCGTGCCCGGTCAAATTGTGCGCCTGCTCGAGCCACGCCTGCGCCACTCTGCTGAGCACAGCGCCGTGCTTTTCGTCCGGGGTCCTACCCGTGACCTCGAGCTGGGCGACGTGAAAGTGATCTGCTGGAACTGCTCGCTCGAGCCGGCGTTGGAAGCCTCAGCGTCTTGCCTGCAGAGTTATTCGCAGTGCCACCGCGCCAAGTACTGCAGTCGAGAATGCCAGAAGGAAGACTGGAAGCTCTATGGCCACCGCAATGCGTGCGTGTCTCGGAATTAGTGGGGCTGTGTGTGGTCGCGGCATGTCTGTTTGGCTCACCGTCTGTATTGTGTGTGCTTTCATTTCGGTAATTGTTTGTCATCTCTCCTGCTTGACGTGCCGATCTCGTTTCGTTCACTCTCACGAATACATGGACTCGTTGTTCGTTGGCGCTACGACCACAAATGATCAGCTCGAACTATTAGCATTGTTCAGAGCCATCGATATTCCTATGCTAGGTGGCTCGATTTCTGTACAGAAATCAACCCCAACGGAGGTATCCTGCATGCATCGCTGTGGACAGCGCTGCAGTCCCACACGAAATATCGAGAGCGTCTCACCGACAAGCACTTTGGCACCATGCTTACAAGCTTTCCAGGTGTTACAGCAAGATTAACCAGAGTTACTAGCCTAGGCGCGACTCACTCGGAGTCAGGAGGCCCACCGTGGTGCTCAGTAGCTTCTTAGAAGTGGCCATTAGGCTGTCTTTGTTTGACTGGGACTCCCATAGTCGAACGCGATCGATTCCGTCGTTAATCGCTTCGGCAGCTCGTCTCTCGCAACCACTGGTAGTTTCATAGTGGTGCTGCCATTCATTGCGGGCGTTCTGTGTATCAGTGATGTTGAAGTGCCGTTGTACCTTGAAATGGGTACAGAATGATATAAAACAAGTACATTTTGAATTACATTCACTAAATAACCGCAAAGTCTAATGATATAGTCGTTATCCTTTGAGGGGTTAACTATCGGTTCGCAACTGTGAACCCGCTTCTTCTTCTTCTTACTGCTTGGTCACGCCAAACTCGCTGCGGTATCCCTTAATGACCGGGAGGAACGGCGCATTCGCATCGCCCGCCGGCGCAGTCTCGAGGAACGCGACAAGATCATCCAGACTGGCAATGCTCACGACGGGAATGCCAAAGGTCTGTTGCACGCGGTCAATGGCCGAGCGCGTATCCGAGACCGACACTTTTTCTTGGCGGTCGAGCGAGATGACGACGCCCGAGACCGTCGCGTTTGCGTGCTTGAGAATCTCCATGGCTTCGTTAATAGCCGTGCCGGCAGTGATCACGTCGTCAATGATCAGCACCCTAGAAAGTACAGAAAAATAAGTCTCCAAGTGCCACACGTGCTAAGAGACTCCACGTCTTACCGTTTGCCCGTCATGTCGGCCCCAACGAGCACGCCGCCTTCGCCGTGGTCCTTGGCCTCCTTGCGGTTGTACGCAAACGGCAAATCGACGTCGTAGAGCTCGCCGTACGCAATGGCCACGGCGGCCGCGAGTGTGATGCCCTTGTACGCCGGTCCAAAGAGCACATCGAATTCCACGCCGCTGTCGTGGATCGCCTGCGCGTAGAACTTGCCCAGCTGCCCAAGCGCGCGGCCCGTGCGGAAGAGACCGGCGTTGAAAAAGTAGGGGCTCTGGCGGCCCGACTTGAGCGTGAAGTCGCCAAACTTGAGCACGCCGAGCGACAACGCAAACTCAATGAACGCGCGTTCGTTGCCGCCCAGTGCAGACGACGCGGTGGTCTCTGCAGACGCAATCTTGGCGACGCGCACGGCGTTGATGGCGTCGCGGAATCCCTCCGCAGCCTGCTTGGGGTCGGCGGCCTTGGAGATACCGCGGGAGATCGGGATGAGCATGCCCATTCCGTCGGAAGAGAGACCGGCGGTCACAGCCTCTTCCAAGTTGCCGCCCTGCGCGCCAATACCCGGTGCGAGAATCCAGAGCGACGGCGTCACAGCGCGCACGCGGCGTAGCGCAGTGACATCGGTGGCCCCCACGACGAGGCCGACGTTGTCGTCCGAGTTCCACTCGTGGGCCTTGAGCGCGACCTGTTCGTACAGCAAGCGAGAGGCCCCGCCGGCGACAGCAACCGAGAGCGTCTGGAAATCGTTGGCCGTTGGGTTCGACGTCTTGCAGAGCACAAAGCAGCCGCGCTCCGGGTGGCCGCGCACGAACGGATCGATCGAGTCCTGTCCCATATACGGCGCCAGCGTGATCGCGTGGGCGTCGAGCTGCTCAAAGGCCGCGACGGCGTAGGCCGCGGCCGTCGTGCTAATGTCGCCGCGCTTGGCGTCGAGCAGCACAGGGATGTCGTGGGGGATCGCCTTGACCACGCGCTTGAGTGCGGAGATGCCGTCGGCGCCAAAGGCCTCAAAGAACGCCGAATTGGGCTTGTACGCGGCCGCGACGTGCTGCGTCGCGTCGATGAGCCGCACGCAAAACGCCTCGGCGGCCGCGGCCGTCGGTTCCGGAAGCTCGGCAACGTGCGGGTCCAGGCCAATGCAGAGAAGCGAGTCGATGGCCTCGACGCGGCTGCGCAGGCGGCTGAAGAAGCTCATCTTGTGGAGGAGGTGAGCCGTGGGGACAAGGAGGGGATGTGTGGTGGTGCCGCACGAGGTCCGAAATGGATGCGGAGAGAAACCAGGTTTGTTTCACAACGCCATCGGTTCGTCTACGGTGTGTTGATTGGTTGAATATAAGTTCAGACGCAGTTTGATTGGCTGAAATTCTGAAGGGATCCGCAAGAGCTATAAGGCCGAGAATGACGGTCAACATGTTGGAGCGTCTCACGGAAATGGAGTTGTATGCGGCGAGACGGCTCTTGTATGTAGGTCAATGTATCTATCTTGCTGTAGTATGCTGTGTTATTCATTCGATACTCTGGCCCATGGAAGACGCGGAGCTCATGGGCGACTTTTCTACGGCGTGCTCGTTCACCCACGAGTCTCGTGAGGCCCCTCGGTGTGTCGGTCGCGGTCTCAAACTTGATAGCCGCGCTTGGTAGAGCCAGCTAACCGGTCGACGACGTCGCTGACCACGGGTATGCTCAGCACGTTGCCAATGACGGGCATTTGGCGCAGGAACGCGACGGCCACGGGGAAGAACGAGCCAAAGAGGTTGAGGAACCCAAACACCTGGAGAATCATGCCGATGATGGGGAACCGCAGCATGACGAGTACGATGCCGCCGAGGAAGCAAACGATGCCGCGCCATCGCTCCTTGCGCGAGAAGAACCGAATGGTGCGCGAGAGGCCGATGGTGAGCGCGAGCCCGCAGAGGAACAGCACATCGCCGAGCGCGAGCAGCGCCGAGTCAAAGAAGAGGATCACGCCCAGGAAGAGAAAGAGAAAGCCCACGCCCAGCAGCAGCGTGCCGATTTTGCGGTTGTCGTCCAGCATCGCGGTGGAGGCGGGGGAGAACTGGAGACCTATGCGTCGGTTTGTCCCGTGCCACGTGCCGGTTTGCGAGACGAGAGATGTAGTGTGTGCGAGTCAGGTCGAGAGGACGACGCTGGCGTCTTTTAATTGGACCGAGCTGATATTCGGACCATTTATTGGTTGAAATTCATTTTGAAATGGGATTATTGGATAAAATTAGTTTCCTTAAATCAGTTGTTTCGGGGAAGGCTGAACATGCACGGATCCATGATGAGCTGCTTCCACGGGACAGAGTGTCCTCGACATGGATTGTCTCCATGGAATAGGAACGTGGGTCTCTAAATAAAATCTACATTTGTTCAAAGAGTAGCGCCCGCAGTGTCGTGTCTATCGCGAGCGATATGCACACAAAAATTGGTCCGTCTCCCCTTCGTCCCTTGCTTCGCTCAGGCGACGAACTGGAAGCGAATGTAAATGTCGTTGTCGTACGAATACGACGACGACGACGACGTCGACGAGTTGGTCGGCGAGGTCACCATCATCGCGCGCTTGTCGGTGGCGGTCACGATCTGCGTCGGTGGGTCGTGGTCGTGGTCGTACCCAGTGCTCGTGTCTGATTCGTTGCCGTCGTGCTGGTCTCCCTCGCTGTCCTTCACCGAGCCGGGAAGCATGTGGGCCATGCGGTTGGCCTTGGCCGTGAGGTACCCTTGGCTGTGCTCGCCGCCCTTGATGATGACGGGCAGCCGTCCTTCCACGTCCACCGAGAGCCTGTTCAGCAGACGGATCTTGCGTGGGTTGTTCGTTAGCAACCGGATCGACTGGATACCCAGGTCCTTGAGGATCGCGGGGACGGGTTCGTACGAGCGGTAGTCGTCCTGAAAGCCCAGTACGCGGTTCGCGTCGACCGTGTCCAGTCCTTTTTCCTGCATGGCGTACGCGTGGATCTTGTTGGCGAGGCCAATGCCGCGGCCTTCCTGCGGCATGTAGATCACGACGCCGCCGTGCTCGCGAATGTACTGCTTGGCAAAGTCGAGCTGCTCGCGGCAGTCGCACTTGAGCGAGCCAAAGACTTCGGACGTGAAGCACTGGTCGTGGACGCGCACGGGGACGCCCGTCTTGCCACGCACGTCGCCGCAGACCATCGCGATCGGTTCCGCCTCGCGGAGCGAGCCCGTCGAGCGGTACGCGCGCACACGGAACACGCCGCCGGAAGTCGGCAGGTTGGTCTCGGCAACGAATTCCGTACGCACGTCGTCGCCGAGACAGGTGAGTCCGGGCGCGTGCGGCGGCAGCGCTTGTGCACGGGCCTGGTGGCTGTCCATCGCGGTCGTGTTCTCACGGGTCATGGCGCTCGTGGTCCTGGGGGTTGATGGTGTGTGGTGTTGGAGATCGCTGAATGGAGCTCACGAAATGGGAAAGGGGGGATCCGGTGTGATAGACACGCTGGCGCCGAAACAGAAAATCGATGGTGCTCAGGGGGAGCAGTGCGTTACGACGAACAAGAGCTGCTCGGCGTCGGGAAGGAGATAATGCAGAGAGAGGAAGAGTTGCAAGAGCGCCGTTGTGGTACGCTCGCCGGTGAAACCGAAAGGAAAATGTCGTAATCGGACCGCGTGCCGTTCCGCCGTCTCTTGCTCGCGACGGACGTCACACACAACAGTGTTGGGTGAGAGGCCGAGAGCGAGAGCGGATGCTGGCGTGAGGAGGGACTCGCACCAGTTGCGTTTTGGTATCAGCAGCGGAAATGACAGTATATCGTATGAAAGAGGTCATTAGAAACTGCGTATAGAGTGAATTTGTTGGGGAAGACGAAGGGACATTATTTATAAGAGGTCCCGTTGAGGAAGCAGAGTGATGGTTGGTGTTGTTTACCAAGCAGGTTCATTGTTCGATTGGTAGAAATGGTCCACGACAGGATGATCAGGTCGTTTATTGGCTACTGAAAATACACAGGCAACGTCATCAACCGAACTGATGATTGCGCTAACATCTCGGCCTCGTTCAGCATCACCCATTAGCCAAAATCAATAACCCTCTACATAATGATTTCTTGAACTCAATCGACTTGAAATATTCCAGAAGATGCAGGGTCACAATGAGATCGATCTGTGAGGGACAGGCCTCTCAGTGGATCACCAGTGAAGGTGGCAACGTGATGTTTGCATGGAGCGTACAATATGCCATTCGTGATATTGTGGGGACGAAATGAATCATGGCTCGGTGCTCTAAACGAGCATTGGCGGTGGAGCCTCTCTCGTCAGCATAGCTCGTCGGGAAGCAGGAACTGCAGTAGTGGTAAAAGCAGACAGTGAAAGAACTAGCCAAGGGCCGACGAAATGCACGTCAGCAAAGCAGCTCCGCTAGCTGCCCCTTTTTACATATACCGTATAATCCGTCATTAAAAGCATATTCCATTGACACGTTTCACTGCTGCGTTCCCCCAAAAACACTCACAACCACGAGGATCTCGGCCAGGCGTCGCTTGTGGTACACCCATCCGCCGTAGCCGCCGCCAATGGCCACCGCCAAACCCAAGATCACGAGCTCTACACCCACTAACAGCGTCGCCGTCGGGTCTCCACTCTCTGTCGCACCCACACACTGACTGATACCCAACGCGAGCATCGACATGCCCCACAGTGAGAGCACTGCAGCGTTGACCACGACGAAGCAACGCCGGGGAAACTGAAGTTGCCACGCGGAGAAGCCAAAGTAGACTGCGAAGGCTGTGTGGGCGTTTCGCACCAAGGCCGCGAACCGCGTGGTGCCGACTCGCGGGTCGCAGTGGAATGATGCCGCTGCAGCGCTGCAAGCACTCGCGGTCTGGAGAAGCGCGACCATCGCGACGCCATACGCCGCCATCAGAATGTTGAGGAAGCAGAGCCAGAGGCGAAGCACGTCGTTTTCAGCAAAGAATACGAATGGCGACGGCGGGGGCGCGCGTTGCGGCGTCGTGTTCCGCGCGGGCTGCACGGCGACTCGCATGGAATGTCGAACACCGGGTGTGAGGTTCTGGTCAAAACACTGATGGCGAGGATGAGATCAGATGGCGACACGAATAGCACCGTAGGGGTCATCCGAGTGGCGTCGTTGTGGTTCCTCGACCGCTCAGCAAATGAGTCGCTTCCTACTTGGACGACGTGACGGACCAGAGGGGAACGCCCACGCTTCATTGTGAGATGTGAGTTTTTTTGTTGATGCGTCGGCGTTTTTGTTTTAATCACCGTGGTCGCCTGCAACCCGATAAAAGTATTTGTGGCGAAGGAAGAAGCTAAGTTTATCCCGCAGCTCTTACGACACGAGCACCACGCTTCACCTCCCAGCGCTGTGCCCACTCGTGGTCTCCCACTCTCCACCACTGGCAAGCCAATGCTCCAGCTTTTCGTGAACGGGCCCCCGGGCGCCGGTAAGACCTCGCTCTGCAAGCTGCTCTGTGAAGAGTTTGGTCTCGAGCTCGTGGCCACCGGAGATCTGTTGCGTGAAAACATTCTCCAGCGCACGTCACTGGGCGTCGTCGCCAAAGACTGCATCAGCCGCAAGAGCTTGGTGCCCGACCACGTCGTCGTCGACATGGTCGCTGAGAAGATCTGCGACTGCGTCCATCGCAAAGGGTGGGTGCTCGACGGCTTCCCACGCACGCCCGAGCAGAGCGCGGCGCTGCGGCGCAAGCAAATCTTCCCAACCGTCGTGATCGTATTGGAGCTCGGTGAACCCGAATGCGTCAAGCGCATCACGGGACGGCGGTTCGACCCAGTGACCAGCAAGATCTACCACATGCCCAACATCATGCCACGCGACGCGACGGTGCTGGCGCGACTCACCAAGCGCAGCGACGACGCGCCCGACAGGCTGCCGCCACGCTTTGAGGCGTACCGACAGCACGGTGACGCGACCAACGCGCTGTACGACAGTGTGGCGCACCGCGTCGATGTGTCCCCCAAGCCGATTCAGGAGGTTCTGAATACGGTCGTGCGTCTGCTCCACGCAGTCCGCCCGCACGCAGGCGGAAGTGGAGGCGAACGTTTGCGTGGGAACCAAGCCATATCTACTCCCACCAGCTCCAGCAGCAATGCAGCGGTGCCACCTCCAGCGATCCGTCTCCACTGTGCATTGTCGTCTGCTGGTCCCCAGAGCAAGCGCGCATTGTTGGCCTCACAACGCCCCGTGCCCCAGAAGATTGATGAAGAAGACGAGGAGCGGGTCGCGCAAGACGGCGGATTCGTCTACAGCGGCGAGTCCACGTATGTCCCCGAGGTCCGCCTGCCAGCGGCTACACCTCCAGCAGCCCCAGTCACTGCGCCCACCGCCGCCGCCTCTGTGTCCCTTCACCACGCAGACGAACTGCCGCGCATTGAAGTTAACTTCAAGGCGATGCACGTCGACATGGGGCGGCAGATGGGCATGCACACCTCACCGGCGGCCTCTGTGGCATCGTCTCCGTCGTCGTCGCCCTCCCACTCGCCATCGTCTGCGCGAGGCAAGGCAGCCCCCGAGGCGGAGACCTTTTCGTTCCAGGCATCCAACAACGAAGACGCCGGCGGCTCGGCAGCGGCTGCGTCCCCTCCCGCCGACCATGCGATGGCTGCTAGGCAACCGTCGGCAGTCAGTGGCGTCGACATGGCCAAGTTCAAGGACCTCTTGCTCGACGGCTTTGACGTGTTGAAGCACGGCCGCAGGGGCAGTCCGCATACACGTACGATCTTTGCCGACATGGAATTCAAGCGCATTTTCTGGATGAAGCCCGGTAAAGAGGCCAAGGCCAAGAAGGCCAAGCTCGACCAGTCGCTGCTCCTCGCCGACGTCGTGCAGGTCGTGCGGGGCATGAAGACCGAGGTGCTCAAGCGGTCGGGCGATGTCGCCAGGTACGAACGGTACCTATCGTTGGTCGCAGACGACCGCACGCTCGACCTGGAGCTGCCCAGCGAGGCCATGTGCGACTTCTTGCTGCGCGGCTTTGAGCTGCTGCTCCACGGGTCGTCGTGATCGAATCTACTACTACTGTCTGACGTAGTAGTACTACTGTAGTAATACAGTTGGATTGGATACGACGAGAAAGTGATATTGTCAACACATAGTTCAACGGCGGGGAGGCAGTGCGTCTGCACCTCTCCGCTTAGGCCTGCTTGGCCTGCGACGTGAAACGTAAGTAAGCCTTGCCCGAGGGCAGCTCCTTGATCTCGAGGTCCGAGTACTTGGCCTGGGCGTCCTCGGCCGACAGCGTGGGGGCGACCACCACGGGGTCGCCCTTTTGCCAGTTGACGGGCGTCGCGAGCTTTTGGTTCTCGGTGAGTTGCAGCGAGTCGATGACGCGCAGCAGCTCGTTGAAGTTACGGCCCGTGCTGGCCGGGTACGTGAGCGTGAGGCGGATGCGCACTTCCGGGTCGAGCACAAAGACCGTGCGCACGGTGAGCGGCAGACCGGCCTTGTCGAGATCGTCCTGCGCGAGCATGCCCAGCTCGGCGGCGATCGTGCGCGTGACGTCGGCGATAATGGGGTACTGGACCTTTTCGCCCGAGTAGGCCTCAATGTCCTGGATCCACTTCTGGTGGCTCTCGACGCTGTTGCAGCTCAGCCCGAGCAGCTTGACGCCGCGCTTCTCGAACTCGCCCACGTTCTGGAGACGCGCCGCCTCGCCGAGCTCCGTTGTGCAGATGGGCGTGAAATCGTCCGGGTGCGAAAAGAGCAGCCCCCATGAGCCCTTGAAGTAGCCGTGGAGCGAGTTCTGCGAGCCGTCGCTGGCCGTGAAGTCAAAGTCGGGCAGCCTGTCGAGCAGCGTGAAGCCGCGCTTGTTGCTGGTCTGCGTGGCCATCTTGGTAGAGAAAGGGGAGAGAGAGAGAGAGAGAGCGGAGCTTGAGGAGGAGAGACCAAATTGTGGTGTGATCCGCTGGAATCGATTTCCGCAGTTGCAGCACGCTCCGTCCTTCTGATTAGTGTAAAATACTCCACAAAATAACCAATAGGAAAACTTCAAATAGCGGCATCGACCTCGATTGGAAGGATGAATCGAGATGGCGTCCATCGATTGGGTATCGGTTCTTATTTTTAGCCAATAAATGGCAGATTGAAGCGGGAATCTAAAATGGCTTCCACTAACCTCCGGTGGAGAGCCTCACCACGCGCATCCTTCTTCGCTTCGCATCGGAACACCACGTCGTGCCATTCACCGCTCGCTATTGGTGAAGACTTAGCCCGAGTCCTCGTGATGGACATTGGACCCAAAGCATGGCATTCGACTTTGGCTCTCGAGTGGTTCCACAATCGGCCTGTGAGTTGAGCATCACCCCATACCACACACGACCACCCAGGGAAAACCACACAAACTGGCACTTCAATGATCAGCGACAGAGCGACTGTCGACTCTGAGTGCCCAGCATGTTCAGTTACGGCTGCTACACTCTTCACCGCATCGCAATACGCCTACTCCTTTCCGACCTGGCGCGCCACGAGCGACTTGTACACGCCCTGCGGAAGTGCCATCAGCTGATCGTGCGTGCCCTGCTCCACGATCTCCCCATCCTTCGTCACGGCGATCAGGTCGGCGTTACGGATCGTCGACAAACGGTGCGCCAC
>JAADWA010000555.1:0-20485 GCA_023335935.1 Pythium phragmiticola
ACTTCGTCGGGTCCTTGGAGAAGGAGAGCTTCAGTGTGGGCACGCCCATTGATGGCGTCCATCTTCTCGAGGAGATCCCACTGGGCGTCATCCAGATATTGGTGCGCCTCACGTAGGGATGTGGCTTGACCGGAAGCCATCGCGAAGCGGAAGCTTCGGACATCTTGATGTCGGCGCTGGAAGAAGTACAAGTACCAGATGTAACGGGCCCCGGCCGTTACAAGCACGTTTTGCTTGAGGAAGCTCGGTCTTGGTGCTCCGAGTCGGTGCCGATCGACGAGCGCCACACGTGGTCAAAAGCCAACTGAATATTAAGTGGGAGGTTTCCCTCTGGGGGAAACCTCTTATAGCTAATACCCCGGGTAACCCTTACCCAGGAGTATAGCCTCCTATAGCTTATAGACCTGAGTCACTACTTAGGGTAACTCCGTACCCCAAGTGGACTATAGTAATTATGTACCCCACACTAGATATGCTGAACCGAAATGCTGAACCGGATTACAGCGAATCCAGACACATACTTGCGGCCCTGGAGGTCGTTTCCCCAGTCGGCATCCGTGGCCGCGCGCAGGCTCTCTTCGTTCGTCGGTTGAAGCACGAGATCCAGCTCGTTGGTGCGCCTCAGGTGTCGAAGCACGTGTTCGGCCGCTGTCCATGCGAGGTGCTATGTCGCGCAAGCTGGTTGACCGCGAGCGAGAGGTCAGATCTGGACACACGCGCGAGGTACAGCAGGCTACCCACAACTTGTCGGTACGGCTTGTTCTGCATGAACTCCACCTCGTCCGGCGTTGGCTCGCCCGTGAGCGTGTCGAGTCGAGTTTTCGGCACCACCGGCGTGTGCGTTGTCCTTGCCTCGTCCATCGCAAAGCGATGAAGCGTCTCGGCCGCATACGCTGCTTGAGAGAGTCGGATAAAGTCGTTCGTGCGTTTGATTCGCATCCCGAGGAAACTCGACGGCTCGCCAAGGTCCTTGACCTGATGCTTCTTGTTCAGGGCGACCATCAGGTGCACGTGCTGCCTCTTGCTGGTGCGCCACCAAGATGTCGTCAACGTAGAGATACACGAGCAAGTCCTCTCCCCTTCTGCCGGCGGTGGCTCGTCATCGTCGCTGGGCAGAACCACCTCGACGTAAAGCATTCAGTCGAGTGGCATGACACCGGTACTCTCGCAGATACGCTTGACGTCACCGGGCACGTACACTTTGCAGATGCGAATGTGCTCAGAGAAACCGACGAACGCGCCAAGTTTCCCACGTCCATCAAAACGAAACCGTTTATTGCTAATTTTCTCGGAATGTGGATTACCACGGATTGTCCGAATACGGGGACCTGTCGCAGATTTGGCCGCGTGCGGAAGATCCGCTCGTGCGGTGTCACGGTTGCGCCCTTCTTCGGGACACTGTTGCGAATGTACGCCGCGTACAGGAGTGTGTCCTCCCACATGAAGTGGGGCAGGCGGTTTTCAATCAGCATCGCGCACGCCATTTCAGAGACCGTCCGGATCATCATCCGTTCGGCGACTCCGTTGTGGCTGCTGCGGTACCGGACCGCGTGTTGGTGGCGGAGATCACGGGCGGCGATCAGTTCTCGATAGGTTTCCGTCTTGAACTTGCCGGCACCGTCCGTGCGTACGATGGTCAGCTCCTTGGCGGGTACGCTGGTTTGTCGCACGAGGTACGCGAGGAACTGCTCGGTCTTCTCGTCGGCCTCGTCCTTGGTCCCAGGGACGTAGTCACACCAAATGGCCACCATGAAGTACCGCGAGCCGTGATACGATCGTTGTATCGGGGCCGGCGAGACACACTCTGTCGGCTGCCTCTTGCGAACTCGAACTCGCACGGCCAGCAACGTCACCAAGAGCCCCGGTATGTAGAACGCGTTCGGCACGACGACATCGAAGATCTTGGGCTGACGCTCGCCATTGGTGACGACAGTTTGCAGGTGCACGTCGCCAACCGCGTCCACCCGCAACCTGGAAGCGCTTGGGCGGGTGTATGTGTATCGAAGTGCAGATCGCTGGCCCGTCAGGTGGTACGAAGCACCTGAGTCGATGATGACCTCGGCCCACCTGACGCCGCCCTTTCAGTCCGAGTCCTCCTCGACGGCCTAGAGCGCCGCGTGAGCGGCGGCACGTTCTTCATACGACCTTCGCCGTATTTCGGGCAGGTCGGGTCGGATGCGATGAGACCTCGGCCTCGATATCCGTAGCAAAGGGTCTTGTCTGTGATCGGCCAAGCCGGCGGCACGTACTCACCGGTCTCTTTCTTGGACGGGTGGTTGGTCTTGCTCTGCTTCGCTGGCTTGCGTTTGCGGTCGGCAATGACCGCGTGTGCACTTTCTACGGCTTGCCACCGTTAGCCTTTGCTCGCTTGGCCTCTGGTGGGTTGTTTGTCGACTTGGCGTTTGCGAGACACCGTCGGATCGGTCGTACATGGCCAGGAACTCGACCATCTCGTGTCAGCGATGGTTCCTTGCGACGCCTGTCGTTGGTCTCGAAGACGCGGAGCTGCTTGACTTCGGTTGGGCACGCCGTGTTGACAAATGCCGAGAGCGCCGCCGCCGTGTTCGTCTCTACGTCGATCCTGCCCGGGAGCGTGCCACCCATGTTCTGCAGTCGCTGTGCGTATATTTCGTACGACTCGACAGGTTCGCGGCGGGCCCGCTTGATGCGCTCGCGGATAGCATCTTCGCCGATATTCGTCGCGTATTTTTCGACGAGAAGCCGCAGCACTGTGTGCACTGTCAGGTCTGACTCTTAATCTTTTTGAGCTTCTTTGACTTGTTCAAGACAATGCAAAATCTCTTGTTTTAAATCCTACCTCGGGGACCTGGGAGGTCAGCTATTTCGAATCCACACAGGACCTGTTTCCTGTTGATTGCGGGAACGAATGCCGTGCTGGTTGTAGCGCCCGACTGGGCCCATCCGCGTGCTGGACCTGTGTCCTATTGTGAGCTCGCTCACACCGACTGTCAGAATCCCTAATGGCTCCATACCGGAGCAGGCTGCTTCACTGAACGTGATCCTGATCCAACATCCCATGTCCAACATGGACATCAGGCGCAACAGCATCCTGAGATGGAGGTCCAACTTGTCGAGTTTACGTGCCTCCACCAGGCGTCCAATGCCTTGAGCGATCTCGTGCTCTGGGAAAAGGTGAACGATCTCATCGCCCCCTAAAAAGCCTCATTTTCCTGGGTGCAAAAGTTCAAGCGCCGCTACAACATCCGCTTGCGCCACGCGCACGGAGAACCCGGCTCTGTGGATCTTGCGGCCATCGAGGAGAAGAGCACTGAGTTGCAGACGTTGCTTGAGGCGTACCACCCCGAGGACATGTTCAACTTCGACGAGACGGGCCTGTTCTATCGCATGCTGCCGAGCCAGTCGCTTGCTACCGGCAGGATCCGTGGCAACAAGAAGGATAAGGCGAGCATCACGGTGGGCCTTGGCTGCAACATGCAACATGCAACGACGAGTCTCCTTTCTCGCACCGCGACGCCCGCGTTGCTCGCCAGCAGCTATGCCTTCTCCCAGGACATGCGTAGTGACGAGATCCGCCTGCTGCTCAGCCACGCGCGCGAGATGGTTCTCATCGGCATGACACAGCAAAAGATTGCATCGTTTTTCAGTGACAGCGTAGAGTAGCAAAAGCAGCCACTTCACCCCTATATTCACAAGGTCGTAATTGCTGGGATCAGTTCCAGCCTTCCACAAGTGATCATCCACTGTTGCGCACCAGCGCGCGGAGGTAACTTCGTGACTCCATGTTGGGCTCTGGCGCTGGTTGTGTTTGACGTGGTCGCGACTTGGAATCTCGACGCAGCCAAGGAATACGTACCTCATTAGGCTCAGTTTGGTTGTTTTGATACCTCGTTTTGATAATGTCAGTGATGCTTCTGTATAAGAGCACCGTGGCTGTTCCATGCAAGGATGGGGCCCTTATAAAGAGAAGCGACTGTACTTTACAATGTGAAATATTACTGGCAGTGCTCCGAAGGAGTACAGAAGCTTAGCTCATGTTATCACTTTCCCATAGAAAAGATCATCGTTCGCACTTTAAACCTCTTAGGTTTAGTATGTTGAAGTTTTAACCCTTTCGTTGCCGAAAGGTAGTATAATGACTACGTCACGGTTATTAAAGGAGAACCCTATTTGCACCTTTTGTCAATTATAAGTCAAAACGGGAAGAAAAACTCTGCAAAACTTATAAAACCTTGTAAACTTGAGCAAAAATAGATAAATTGAGGTTTTGATGTCGGATAAGAGGGCTCATTACCTTTATATTGTTATCGGCTAGTCAAATATTATACCAAAAAGTATTAACGGAAATGGCCTTAAATGACCGTAATCCAGTCATTCTGACACTATCCAACCTGAAAATCCATGTAAAATCCGGTTTTGGGACGTGTGCAATGACCGCTTTATCGTTATTTAAGGCTTAAGTATGGAAATGACTCATACAAACTTCAAGTCGAAAGTGGCAATGAAAGGGTTAAACCTGTATGTTTATTCACAATACAATTAAATATAGTAGATGAATAGATCAAAATGTGCAGGCTTTCTATACCATTTGTAGAGGTTGTCGAATCTTGAAATTAGTGAATACAAGTACTGTACTACTATAATGTTCTATAGCTGATAAACATGTATACGGTAACTTGAAAGACCGGGTATAAAATATGGAGTATGAAAGCGCACTTAGTGATGAAATCACTTGCAAAACTGCAGCGCAAGTTGAGTTTTTTCGGACCGGTAAATATAGGGTGTTGTGTGCAAGTTGGTTTAAAACAAGTATGTCAATCGAGCGCAGGGTTTTGTAGAGAAGATAGGAGCCTACAAGGGATAAATATGATTCAATGGAAGTGATTAGATGATTTCATAAATGTAGAGTACCAGACCAGGGAGAGCTACATCCAAGCGAGCCTAACTGGATGCAGGTGAGGTTTGAGTACGTCGTGTGCTGCGTCATGCTCGGGTTGGATCGCTCGCCTTACTTGCTCGCTCGAGCCGCACAACGTACCAAACGAATCTCACTGCAAGCAGGTGAGGTGTCAAATATGTCGTGCAGCCTGGGTCTAGATCGTCCCGCCTTGCTTGCTGGCTCGCAGCCGCACGATGTACCAAGCGAGTCTCACAGCATGCAGGTGAGGTGTCGAGTACGTCGTGCGGCCCAGGATCGTTGATCGTGAAGTCGCTGGTAAAATGGGAAATGTGCCAGTCCATGCTACAAGGCGGAAGAGTACTGTGAGTCGTGGCATTCGGATGTGGTAAATCAGACATTGAAATTTGGTGGATGGCTGACCCGTCCATGAAAGAGAATTCTGGGTGCGGTTCAACTCTCGCCGCCATCAGTCAAGCTTGGCTCCGCGGCGAGAATTCTTTCTCGGAACCGCATAATTCTGACGACAGGTAGGTACCGATTCCTGCCCATGACACTAGCAGCCCGTGTGCACCGTCCAAGTCCTTCTCTCCCAGCGCAGAATTGGCCAACAAGCTTGACTGATGGCCGATTCCGCGGCGAAAATTCTTTCTCAGAATCACACTCGAAATCTCTTTCATGAACAGGTCAGCCGTCCACTGAATTCCAAGTCCTTCTCTCCCAGCGCGAGAATTCACTGTAGGACTACTAATATATTTCACCATGATACGAATGACGTACTAATCCTCTGAACTCAATGGCAACTGTGAATTTAACTGTAGGACTACTAATATAATATACAGCTAGCTTTGTAGCCATTTCTCTATTCCGTCAATAGATAAATGGATACATTGTAGAGATGGCCACCCCACGTAAATCGTTTGATCCCCCCACTGTAGAGATCGCAACACTAAACTGAGATACTAAGTACGCACCTGTCAGCCCGTTAAGTGCGGTATTTGACTGGGAACACGTCGCTGCTGAGCTTCGCAAAGGAGCACGTCGAGAAGGTGCAGAGCGAGTGACGCACTGCAACCTATTCACCCGTCGAGGACACATTTTCATCGACGGTCATCCATCTAGCGTATTCTTCACCACGCTCTTGAGTACCAACAATGTGCATTCGCATACATTCATACTCAAGTGTGTGAGCGTACATCATCTCCGATTGCTACCACCTCCACGTTCCATCGCAGCCCGAACTCGCCCCGCAACCACATCTTGCACCGATAGAATGGCAAGCTGTTGTTGTTAAAGTTGGAGTCTATTGAGTTACGTCTAGGACAGTAGCTAGGATCTGAAGGTTACGTGGAGGTCCGCCAATGGGTGACATCATTCGCGAGTAGCTGGCCCTGCCATTCAGACCCCACACTCCATCGACACAAATGATGCAGTTCGATCATCATTCACGCAATCAAAATATATTTTACTCTTGTAACCAAACCCTTCAGCAGCAGCAAAGTCGCTACGTTCTCCCAGTTCAGATGTAGGAAACATTGTTGACTTGAGCCACCCCGAATATGATATCACCCACGATCGACAGCGACCCCACCTCGACAATCGCGACCAGTCCCATTTTATCAAATGTAGCAGCTACATTGTCTTGTCGTTCTGGGTCGAACACATAAATGCGAACCAACGGATGCGTGAGATAGTAGGTCGCACAAGGCTCGACGTGAATGGCTTGAGTATTCGCTTCGAAAAGATCAAATTCGACCAAGTTGAAGCACCACCCATGGTCGAACCGCAACACCGTCATCTCCAAATTAACGTATTGTGACGCTGCGTATCCGTGATGCTCCATGAAATCACGAAGACAACCGACAGATGCAAAAGTTGGTAGCTCGCTCGGCATTGCTGTACTTGGACTTGCGTGGACAGGAACGAATACCAAAGTGATTGTTCGACAATCACGCCCCTAAGTCGACTCCAGAGGCACCTACCTGCACACATCAATCGGTGACCTTTCATAACCGTTCGAAAACAGAAAGGAACACGATGGCTTTAGAAACACAACTGATGGGTTGAGTGAGACCCGAGAACGTGGGTGTTGACGTCACAATCGTACATGACGTGGGTGAAGAATACGGGCGTGGTGTCGGCAATACTTCGGCACACAGAAGAATCTTTTGTGGCGTTTTAACAGCTCGAGAATCAGCACGGGAGGTCGCACTCGTAGCTCTCGGATGGTATATCGTGCTCCTAGTGATAGTATCGTGATTCGTCGAGTTTGTGATGGCTGATATCGACCGAGACCACTGTTATGCAGACAATTTCGGCATCATTCTCGTTTTAGCACATTGGGTTGGCAACGTTAGCCGGCTGGTTATGGTCTGACCGACGCAAGCAGCGGCAATGTAGCGCATGTCGACGAGTCGTTGGGTTTCACGAGCAAGCATGATCTTGATTAACCTTGGGCTTCCTCTCTCACTTGCGACTTGGATTGTCCTAGAAGCGTGGACGAAGAAAACGTTTTTGACGAGCTCGGCGACGTGAGGGAGACCGGCAACTGGGAGGTGGCTTCTCCAGACAACGGACACAGTTGTAAATGTAAATGCCGACGATGGGTCTTGAGTTTCAGGGTATGGTAATGCGGTCAGCATGGGAGCTTCGGGATCAAATGCGTTGTGAACGGTAAACGCTTGGGAAACCAAATGATCCTTCTGTTTCCGCCCCTTTTCTTCGAGGCTTGAAACAGGAACTTCTCTTCGAATAGAATTTTGAGAGACTTTGTTTCAAGGGATGCAGTGACGCCAACAGGTGTGTTCACAGTTTTGATTTTCTGTACTTGAACACCATCCATCAAGATGAAAAATTTGAAGCGTTCGTTCTGTTCACTTAGACTTGTATCGCCTAGTCGTCGACACAATCGAAATTGCCGAGAGAGTTGGCAGTGAGAGGGGTTCCTTGAGAACAGTGGCCATCGCACGTTTGATCTAACGGAATTGTCTTTGTTCTGTTTCAACTGTCCCGCAACAACATCATTCTAATCATATCATTCCAAACCCTTCATCAGTTTGGTGCATCGCAAGATTGACAGTGCTTTATCTTTAGCAAAGATAAAGTACTGTCAATCTTGCGATGCATCAGAATATTCATTTTTTAATTAAAAAAGAGACAAGAACAGCTATCAATCACGTTTGGTGGTTGATTCCATAGCTTTGTATGTAGAATCAAAGAAAAAGAACTGGTTTCACGAACACCCATGCAATAGAACACATTTAGTTGATGGCATTGGCACACGACCATGAGAGGCCAATATTTGAGAGCGTGCAATCTGGATCGTTTGTGATTTGGATAGGTAGAGGCTACAGATGCCTGGAGCGTTGAGTAAATTCTCTAACAGAACTCGTAAACAAAAACTGACATGATGTCGGCTGGCTAACCCATCAATCGACGATTCTCATCGGTGACAGCGAAACATCCAGTCTCCCAGCTTCCATCCTTTTTGCTGAAGCGATTTTGAACATATACATCTGTGGTCGTAGTCATGTGCAACTATGTGCAGCCCAAACTATCTAGTGTGACGGCCATGGACTATGCAGACAATTTCGGCATCATTCTCGTTTTGGCCCATTCAGTTGGCAACGTTAGCCGGCTGATAATGGTCTGACTGACCAGATTGAAACTACCAGGGCAGCTGGAGTTGTCAATTCAAATCAAGAACAATAGATATGAACTGATGCCTGTTAATAAGAACAATAGATATGAACTGATGCCTGTTTATTGAGTTAGATAAGATTTATCTAACTGGAGCTTTGGATAGACTGTTTGCAGTGCGGACGCGATCACCAAAGAGATAATAACTGTTATTCGGCTGATACGTTTATCCAAAGTGCCATTGCACATGTTTGGCCAATAGCACTCAGTGGCTTGATGGGTCGAACAGTCCTGAAGGTTCCCACGAAAGGGAACGACAAATTACCAGCGCACGAAACGTCGATTCGTTCCACGCGACGTAGCACGCGAATCTCACTGCATCCCCCACGCGAGAGGTTAGTTCTACATGCGCGCTATAGAACGCATAATGTGTATTCTAATTTTGTTTGACAATGTAGAACTCAGCAGTCGTGAATGGCTATGGATACTACAACTGAGGCGGATTTGCGCTTCGCTGTGACGGAATGGAACGCACGCGCTGGACGCGCTGCACGATCAACGAATATGACTTCACGTTTTCGAGTCGGCACGCTTCTGAATGAGGAAACCATGTCGGTTCCTTTTCCGTTACCGATTGGGAGATTGCCGCGTTTTGATTTCTCGATGATCAATGATCTCGCGTTCGGCAACTGCTTGTACCATGCTGTGTGGCTGTCCGCATCCCGGCAAGGCATCCTACAACCATTCGGATTGCGCTCGGCAGCGCACGTGTAGTCACAGTCACAGCTCTCGGATGGTATATCGTGCTCAAAAGTGATAGCATCGTGATTCGTCGACTCTGTGATGGCTGATATCGACCGAGGCCACACCGCAACATTCTTCTGTCTTAGGCTGGATACGCCTATTCTATCGAATGTCGACCATGGAAACACAAGAATGGGAGTCTCTCGTAATATGCAGGACTACTGCAATAAAGTGGAATCACCCGTTTATGAAAGAGAATTCTGGGTGCGGTTCTGAGAAAGAACTCTCGCCGCCATCAGTCAAGCTTGGCTCCGCGGCGAGAATTCTTTCTCGGAGCCGCACCCATAATTCTGACGACAGGTAGGTATCGATCCTGCCCATGACACTAGCAGCCCGTGTGCACTGTCCAAGTCCTTCTCTCCCAGCGCAGAATTGGCCAACAAGCTTGACCACCAAGCGTGCGTGACTAATGGCCAATTCCGTCAGCACATTATTATGTCGTGCGAAAGGTCCTCTACCTCTTCTCTCAGCTTCATCTCGAGTCTGGATCAAGGAAGAACTAGAATGGCAGTCTCTGGCACCCACGTTAACACGTCTACTACTTTCCGAATGGTGAAGAGCGTACCGAAAATGTCTTCAGTTCCCAATTCTCCTTCAACCAAACACAACAGTTCACCAGCACTTCCGAACGCCATGCCGACCAACGCCAAGAAGAAGATTGTTGCCAAGATACCTACCGGCATTTCTGACAACTAGACGGTGAATGAGCAGTCTACACCATCGATCCGCCCAGATACCACAAGTAAGTCGGGTGTCACTTCACGCGATTACACCGCATATCACGCCATCGAAGCCAAGGCCCCTGCGCCGAGCTCCAATCGCGATCATTCGCCAAGAGAGCTCAACTCACACGCGTCTCTTAGCGTTTCCCACGCCGACCGGCTTCCAGAAGCAGTGGATCCGATGCCCCGTATTACTCCACCGGACACTGGCGGTGATCAAACGCATCTTTCTGTCGTCAATACAACCAGTACGTCGGGCGTCATTTCAAGTGATAACACCACAGCTCACTACAATGAAGAAAAGGCCCCCACGCAAGACGATGTAAAGCATGCTGTGCATATCCGCGACCTCCACCCTTTCTCGCGAGCGCCTGGGTGCTGGAAGCTCGCGTGATATCGTGCACTGAACCACGAGACTGGACGACGGAACGGGGCACAGGGAAGTTTCTCTCCTTCTACATCACATACGCGAAAGGTGACATCGCCAAGATGACGATATTTAACGACGCAGTCGACAGCTTCCGACCTTTAGTTGTCGGTGGGTCGTGTCACTCATTCTCTGGAGGATACATCCGATTCGCCAACAAAGCGTTTTCGCGCGATCCGTACGAGATCAGCTTCGATGATCGATCCGCAATTGCCTCGGTTCCTCCTGCTCATGTTCCCGTGATGCCGCTTCGACTTTGCACCATAATCGCAGACATTGGGAAGCTGATGAACAAGGATGTTGTGACCGTCCTCACCATCGCCACCATGATTGGTGGAGAGAAGCGCATTGCGACGAAGCGAGTTCAAGAAACAACGAAGCGCGAACTTCTACTCGTCGACAGTCTTTCCCGCCAAGTTGTCTGCGTGCTTTTGGGAAACCACGCCAAGGGAGACATTTCGAGGAACAAGAGCAAGGCCGTGCTTATAAGGAACGCAGAGATCAATGACTGTAACTGTAACCGCTCGCTCAACATCGGCCCAAAGACGGCGCTCATGTTCAACCTTTCGTTGGAAGAACTCCAAAGACTTGGTGAGTGGTTTGATGCTCAAGAAGAAGGTGTTCAGTTCCCGTTCGTCGAGATGCCCATCGCCTACACCAACTACTAATGTGAGCTTCCAACATATCATATCATTCATGCAAACACAGTTTCCTTCGCTTGAATCCTCTATTCTGTACAAAGCTAGCTATATTATATTAGTAGTCCTACAGTGAAATTCACAATTGTCAGTGAGTTCGGAGGGTTAGTACGTCATTCATGGAATGGATTACGTGTACGCGTTGGACTTGGCTGACCTAGACTAGAGTCATTCATATCGTGGTGAAACTCTGGATACAAATATCCAAAGAATAAGGACATGCTTGCGAATACCCAAAAACCCAATTGCTCTGATTCCTGCACCTCAAAATCTAGGTATTAACCTCAAATAAAGTAATTGCATCCAATTCATTTCCGGTTTGAATTGAACCGTTATTTGGTTTGTGTGTGGAATGTGCCCCCCTTGACCATCTCTCGACAACCCCCGACTTGCTCGACAAGGTGCGCTCTACTGAATATGGAAATAATCCCTTGGCGGCGCGCCATCGTTTTACCGACCCACACGTATCTAAGGGCAACATTCTGTGGCGTAATGGATAGAACTCTCCATTGCGAACGCAACCATGTCGTCAATTCTCGCCTCACTGGACATGAGTCTCGACGACATCATCTCCAAGAAGAAGACTTCGAACCCAGATGCGCGTCCGGCCAAGAGCGGAGGTCGCGGTGGCCGCGGTGCAGCCAGTGGTGGTGCCGGTCCGGTGCGCAACCGCCGCAATCGCAGCGGTCGTAACGAGCCGTACTCGCGTGGTGTAAGTCCCCGTCTCTCTATGTGTGTGTGTGGCGTTGCCTCCGTCGCGAAATGAGGTCCGCCTGCGGCTTCTCCTTTGCTCCCTCCCCTTCCGAAACGCCGCGTGAGAGTGCGAGACACACAAAGCAAGCGGAAAGAAAGAAAGAGTGAAAGCGAGACTGCAAGCGCGTCTGATGGACGGAGGCGACAGTTGGAGAAAAGAGTGGAGAGAAAATGACGCCGCCTGTCGCTTCGTGTTGGATTGCGATTCCCAGGGCGCGCGCGACGATGATTCGATGGACGTGGACGAGGACGACGCCCCCGCGGGCAAGCGTGGTGGCGGTGGCGCGGCGGGAAAGCGCCGTGCTGTCACAGTCAAGGCCCCACAGGGCAAAGGTGGCAAGAAAGGTGCGGATTTGTGCCATCTTCTTCACCAGCAGAAGCTCGTTCTGGTCCATGAAGGAAAGCCATCGAGAGCGAATAACGAACTCGCTCGTGTTCACCTCGTACAGGCGTTTCGATCCTGTCGCGTCTCGGCAAGGCTGGCGGCGGCGCGGACACGAGTGCGGGCACGAAGATTCTCGTAAAGAACCTCAAGTTTGACATTCTTGAGGACGACGTGCGCGAGCTCTTTTCGACGGTCGGCAAGGTCTCGAAGACGGAGATTGTGTACGACCGCTCGGGACGCTCGAAGGGCATCGCCCGCGTTTGGTTCGTCAAACACTCTGATGCCGAAAAGGCGATCAAGCAGTACGACGGTAAGAGGTTGCAATGAACCCAGGGACGGAGAAAGACCGATCAGATTACTCACACTCGACCATTGTCCAGGGCGTACGCTGGATGGCCAGGCCATGACAATTACGCTGGACTCGGACAAGAACGTCCGCAATGGCCTCTTTGGCACGGCGCTCAACAAGTCGGAGAACGTTACGTTCAAGGTGAACTTCGGGTGAGTAGCCGTTTTTATCGATATCTTTCTCTTGGTCTTTGACTGACGATTCTAAATCACTCTATAGCGACAAGAACGAATCGGGAGGTGGTCGTGGCCGTGGTGGTCGTGGTCGTCGCAGGTACGATGCACGCTCTCTGCGGCGGTCTTTTTCTTCTTCATTTGGATGCTGATGGTTGTGGTTCATTTTTACAGTCGCGGTGGCCGATCGCACGAAGGTGGCTCAAAGACCACCGAAGACCTCGACAACGAAATGGACTCCTACATGAAGGACGCATAAATGCTTCGCCAACACGTCAGGGGCAACTCCTGACGGTGACATGTGTCCAAGTGACGCTGTGACAACTGGACCGAACAGAAAGCGCAGTGACGACCCGGCGCAAGCCCAGCCAGAAAACACACCATCGTCGTGACTTCATATATGCTACTGTAGCTGGTGAGGAGCACGCAGATTGAATTTTGTACGCTTTCTTTTTGAGCCAATGTTTCAGATCCCAAGTTGCGGTGCGTCAACTGGAGATGTGTGCGGCCACTCATCTTGCTGGGATGATGCTGGTCGCGTTTCACAGCCAGCACAGCCAGCGCACCACACTGTCCGCTCTTGCCGCTACGACATCGCACTGTGCACGTGTTTGACGCTGACTTTCCGCAGATGGGACGTGAGCACGAGATTCTGGTGTCTTAATGACGTCGCGCGGCATTCCGGCTTGGCCGTCGGCGTAGAGGAAGTTCGAACGCGCAGGACTTGGGCATCGTACCCACTTGAATGGCTGCTGTTGGTGAGCTGCCTACTATGGGGGACCTTGAGTCGGTCCTCTGTACGAGACAAAGGTGTTTGAACGCTTGGAGTCGATCTGAATCTCTGCACGAAGCTAGCGAAGGTCGCGCTGGTGTCGGCCATTGAAACAAACTTGAAGATGAACCCACGAGTCACTAAACCGAGGCATAGACGAGTAGATCTCTAATGAGCATACTACTGTACTGATAAAATCCTAATATTTGGCGTGGAGGAAAACTCACTTTGGACGCCACAGTCGCTTTGGGTTTTCACAAGGCAAGAAATTGACGTTTTGAATTTCGAAATTTAAATTTCGCGCTTTTGGGTTTGGTCGCAAATCGAAAAATCGCGGATGACCGGTTTGGGTGGGACGTTCTGATCGCCACGGACCCCACACGCCAACGCCAACGGAGAGAGCCCGCGACGGAAGAAGGCGCCCACCTCTCCTCCCCTAGCGCCGCGAGCGCCGTCTTCTTAGCCCCACCGAGAGTCTTCCATCGTCTCGGCCGGCTTCGCTCGTGGAATTCCGGGTCTTCTACGGTAGCGGCCAATGTTTCCGACGCCTCGCAAGGGCGACGGCGCCATGAACAGCAACGTGAGAATCTCCAGCGATTTGTGTATGAACATAGCATGCGGATGAGAAGCATCTAATCAGGTGGACTCTTTTTTGTACTGTAGAGTGTGGCGACGCCGTCGAACGACCCGCGGCAACGCGGCCGCCGCGCAAGCGAGCAGCTGCTGACGCCGATGACGCCCATGGCCGCCGCGGCCGTGGCCGGTGCGCACACGGCGAATGCGCTGACGACGCCGTCCCCGTCGCCGGCGCGGCGTCGCGGCTGCAACTGCAAAAAGTCGGGCTGTTTAAAACTCTACTGCGAGTGCTTTGCCGCAGGCATGCGATGCGGCGACCGGTGCCAGTGTCTCGGCTGCAAGAACCGCGAGCACAACAAGCTCGAGATCGCCCATGCTATGGAGACGATCGAAAGGCGATCGCAGCGGTCGTCGTCGTCGTTGTTCAAGTCGCCGGTCCCCACGGCTGCGCGCAAGCGCGGTCCGCAGCGACCGCAACCGAGAGGCTTTGACTACTCTATCCACGGCGATAATACGCCCACACCGAGCCATAGTCTAGGTCATCGCACACCAGTCATTGACGGCGCCACGCGGCTGCTCATGTCGGCTGAGCAGCTTGACGAGCGAGCGGCTTCCGCTTCGGCGGTCGAGTGTATTTGTGCCCCTGGGGCGTGCCAAGCGGCCTGCCCGTGCCACGTACATTTTGGCGGCTGTGGGAATCGCTGTGCGTGCCACCATACACCGACGGTACGGTTTCTTCATGGTATTCAGGCCAGTCAGTTTGCCTTGGAGTCTGATCATATCCCTCTACGTAGCCACAAGAAAAACCCCAGGAAAAGACCCGCGGATGCAGTTGCAAAAAGTCCAATTGCTTGAAGCTGTACTGCGAATGCCTGGCTGCGCAACGACAATGTGACTCGCGGTGCAACTGCGAAGGCTGCAAGAACGACTCGGTGCGTTGCCTTCCACGTCTATTGTCTCTGTCTCTTTGTGCTTGGATGGCTGACGCGCTGGCGGATTGTTTTATAAGCACCACACCCACGAACGTGAGCGCGCGATCGCCTCCATCTTGGAGCGGAATCCCATGGCATTTGAACCCAAGGTCGCCACAGGCGCAGCACAACACCAACGCGGCTGCAACTGCCGGAAGAGCAACTGCATGAAGAATTACTGCGAGTGCCACCAAGCGGGGGTGCCCTGCACGGGCCGGTGCGCGTGTCAGGTAACGAACCAGTTGTCCTGCTTTTTTCTGTATTGTTGTTGTCTGACTGATGGCTGAACGAATGGAAGGACTGCCGCAACACCGACGCGTTCGTGTCAGCCAAGAAAATGCTGATATTCAGTGGCGATCTCAAGGTTCGAGCGAATGCTACCAACAGCCCGGAAAGCCACGCCCACGCGGTGACACCGGGGTCGGCGAAACCACCACGCCGCCCGATCCGCCGAGTGTCTTTGGACCAGACCTCCCCACCATCTCGACGTTCGACGGCTCAGCCCCCAAGCGCACTCGAGCTATTGTCCCGCACGGCACCACCGGCTTCACAGCAAGACGCGTTCTCCTTCATGGGCGGCAACCACCGAATGCATATCCATGCCAAGCGGAAACAAGGCGACGCTACGCTTGGCGACGAACGCTCGCTGGATGCAACCGCCGACGGCAAGAGAAAGTTCACGAAATCCACACCTTTGCGCCTCAACTTTCAGGAGCGACTCGACCAAGCAGCCTCGGCCGGTAGCCCAATCCACGAGCACCTGCCATCGGTAGATTCGGTGTTGGATGCTGACTTCAATGCCGCCGACCCAGAACTGCCTCTCTCGAAGCTGTGTCGATCACTGTTGCATGCGGCTGCGTCGGTCGACGTCAGTCCGACTCCTCGCAAGAAGACCGGACGTGTGCCATCGTCGTCTCTTGCTGGCGAAACTGGGCGAGCCACCGCGGCCAATAAACAGCAACAAGAACAACGAGAACAACTAGATGGCGGTGCCGTCTCCCCCATGACCGACGATTTATTATGCGAAGAAGATATCGAAACGCCGACGCGCGGAAGTAGCAGTAGTGGTACGATGACTCCTACGCGGACCGCACACAGCAACAGGGAAGAAGAGACCAGCAGCAATGGTGGAGCGTTCAGAAGATCGGCTGACGCAGACGACCGACAACGCGCGGCTGAGCTACGCCTCGCGGCCCTGCAAGAGCGCGCCGTGCTGCAAGAGTTTAGCGTATGGCTTCGCAATCTCGCTAGCTCGTCGGCGACGCCGCTCCCCCACTAAAAACTCCTGCAATCTACAAGACGGGCGGCAGACCGTTCTCTTCGTAAATGTGTTGAATGGCTTCTTTGACTGTCGGCGCGTGGACATGCGGGTGGTGCTCGAGCTCTTGGGCGCCGTCGTAGATTCCCGTTTGCACGAGAATCGACGACCAGTGCGCGCCGGCCTTGTTGGCGCCCTTGATGTCCGAGTCCGGGTTGTCGCCAATCATGTAGATTTTCTTGAGCGGGTTCACGGACGCGTCGCGACCGGCGACTTCATTGAGCAGCTTCTCGGCGTACCTATCAGAAGAGAAAACAAAGCGTTAATGATACCGTTGCGCTGTCCACTATGACCGCATACGTACGTGTAGGCGACGGTCTGCGGCTTGCCGTAGCGTGTGAGCTCGAGGTCCTTGCCCGTTCTCGCCTTGTAGAGCGTCTGGAGACACATGGTAAACGCGCCCTGCGCGAACCGCGGGTGCGGGTACGCCGAGCTAAAGAGGAAGTCATCGTTGCTCACAAAGAGCGGCGTCTGCGAGCCGTCGGCGCGGCCACTTCCAGGCGGATCCCCTCCGATCAAGACATCCACAGCGACCTGAATCTCGACGCCCCAGTCGATCGGATCGTGCATGCTGATGATGGCCTCGATGGGCTCGCCGTCGAACGGCGCCGTGCGCTGCTCGTACGAGCCAAACGCAAACTGGCCCGGGTGGTGGTGCACAAGATCGTTGACGGTCACGACCTTTTGGAAGCCGTAGTGGCGAGCGACGTTGCGCACGTCGGACGAGCCCATGAGCAGCACGCGCTTGTCGCCATAGTGCGCAACGAGGTCGCGCATGGGCGTGTGCGAGAGCACCATGTGGGCCGGCTCGATCGCGAGCTCGAGCAGCGCGCCGATCTGCGCAGCCTTGACCTCTTCGAGCACGCCGCCATTGTTGGTGAGGTAAATGTGAGGCACGTTATGCTCGCGCAGGCTGCGGAGAATCTGCGCGGCACCGGCGAGCGCGTGGCCGCCGCTGTGGCCGGAGGAACCAGTCGAATGGTGAGACCATACAGGGAGATAGATATAGAGAGATGACACGTACCGTACGAGCACGCCGTCAATGTCAAAGACCACGCCAAAATCGGGCGTCGGCTTGCTCATGATGTCGACCGATTTCTTGTGGTCTCTCGGACAACGGTGCAGTGACGACAGACCAAGCTGCTTGCGCATTGAACAATCTTCCGTCAGTGGGACACTACGCTAATATAGTAACGCTGCGCGTAAACCCATGCTGGACCTGCAGTTGGCGTATCTAGTGTACTTGATTAGGGTAACTGACACTGTGGTTTCATCACGGAGAAGCCTCCGACAAGTTCTGTGTCCATAATCCATCGAATCTGTGCGAGTCTGGTTACGCGCATTTAGGTGGTTGTCGTTTTAGAAATGGCTACATTTCTTTGGATTAGCCGGAAGGTGAGAATTCTCGCACGGTCGGCACGTGGCGGTTGTATGTGCGCACGGCGTCCGACGACCTGTAGTGACCGGTGTTTGGCGGCGCGAGAGAGCGGATTGTCGCTGATCATGCACCTTTTCCTGTGATTCTGACGCCTCGTGCTGCGGCCCTTGGTCTCTCACATTGCTGAGGACTGCACTCACCCTTGTGGCCGCTGCCTGGCGGGTCACCGCCAATGAGGGCATCCATTGCTCGGTGCTGGTGCTGAAGATGAAGTCTAGTCTCCTCAATAAATGTACTTTGTGACTGCAGAGGTGGCAGTCGTGCACGAGATCCTCGGTTGTGACGATATCTTAATGAAGCCAAGTACTGACTCAATGTTCTGCACGTCGATCGAGCCCATGAGCAGTACACGTCGGCTAGCTGTGGATGTGTGTGTGTGTGTGTGTTTGGTGTACTACTACACTAGTAGTTGCTTAGAACCCGATAACCGCTCAGCAGGAAGTCTCTTGCCCGGATCGTCCAGCTGCTGGTGGTCACGAAAGCGCGCATTGACGTGTGGGACACTACTCCGGCCTTCATCCACCCTACGGTGTTCATTTGCGCGGCAACGACGTAGCCATAGTTCTTAGCAGGCATCCATGGGAGGTGGGTGAACTGCTTCGTTGCTATTCCCCACCAGAGAAACGACAAGACATGCCTCCCTTGCTGGCGACGAACATGTGGGGAGGACACACGACGGCCCCTCAGACTTGCGTGGAAATATGTGTCATGGAGTGGCTCGCTTATTAAGAGCATCATGCTTTACCATGAGGCTTTGGTTTGCGGAATGTTGAGGCTCCGTTCTATTGAACGCACCGAATCAGCGACGAGTCGCCGACGAAGCGTTGCAAGCATCCCCTTCTACGCCGTCCTGTCGCTCACGTGCGATATGTTGTCGGTCACATGTAAGGGAAATCTCTCTTTTATGGTATCCTTCCACCAGAGACGAACCATTGCGATCTTTTCGTTTTTGGACGTGTCAACGTGGGGGTACGAAATGCAGCTAATAGTTGACAGGAAATATGTTACATAAATATATCACCTTCCCCGAAGCCAAGAGTTGAACTACAATATACTTGTATAAATTAATTTGATGAGGTTCATATATCACAAAGTGTGAATCCAGCTCGATAACCGAGTGTGCTCGATGTACTGTGCAGATTCGAGCTACAATGTAATGTTTTGTACTGTACTACCACTAACTCAGAATATAGGAGAGACTGCTGGGGACTTCATGGGAATCGCCTCGAATACCGGAACGTTCACATATTACTGTGACGTTGGCAACCAGCAGCTTTATGTTGGAAGTTGCCATCAGCTTTGGGTGGCAAATAGGGGTAGGGGATGTCACGAAGAGAGAGATACACGTGACCTCTTAAACATTATGTTTCACACAAAGTGGGACTACTGTATGTATCTCGTGCACCCACTCGACCAGACTTTCCATGCATCCACTACTGTACTGTAGATGCTGAACTGAACGGACTGCGATTCCCCTAGTGTCGCTTGGTCAAGTTGACCTGGAGTTCCATGATGCACCAGTGATGAAGCTATATAATACACTACGAATCGTACAACACAATGTTACTGAGCTACTATTTCATCGTGCCCTGCGGCACAGACAGCACTTCTCGCCGCGATAGCTTTTCCCACTATTTGGAACCATTGGGTTCATTCTCAAGCGGCTGCCCAACCAACTGAACCCAGGATTGGGTATCAGCCTTCCAAACCTCTATCTTCACATACTCCTCCTCAAATCTATTCCAATCATGTCCGCACCCCTACCCTTCCCCTACCCCTGTCTTCCGCCCACATTCCACCCCATTTCCAACGCTGTGGATATCTCACTGGAATTTTGGACCTCCGAGACTTGATCCCCCAGTCCTTCGAAGGTGACCATGGACGTTGGGTTCACTCCCAGTCTCTCTGTCTCGGTTCCCCACAACCAAAGGCGACGGGTCCGAGCCACCCACAGTATCGCTTCTTCCTCTCCGAGTACTTTTGGCACCATGCTGCGCGTGACTGTGCTCGCGTCCTGTGCGGCGCTGCTGTGCGCCACGGGCGCCTCCAGCTCCGTGTCGTTGCCGCTGTCGTCCTTTTCCGAGCTCGCGGTGAATCCGCGTGAGCTGCTCATGACTGGCGGACTCGCCGGTCTCTCGACCCACGAGGACGTGCTCGTGCGGCGCCTCGAAGCCATGGCCACGACCCGCACGGACGCCGAGCTGCGCGAGCAGGCCAAGGTGCTGTTCCGACTCTACAAGGCGCTCAACGCGCGCGCCGTCGCCGCCATGGGCGCGACCGAGAGCGAACAGTTTGAAGTGTTTTACAAGACCGTCTTCCAGCAGATCCTTGCGCGGGTGAACGCTGGCCGCGCACCCGCCGCCGGCACGACGCCGTCGACAGGTACGGGCGCGACGCCGTCCACGGGTACGGGCGGTACATCTCCATCGACGGGTACAGGAGGTTCGCCGTCGACAGGTACCGGGGGCTCGCCCTCGACAGGAGCTGGTGGGTCGCCCTCGACGGGAGCTGGTGGTTCGCCCTCGACGGGAGCTGGTGGTTCGCCCTCGACGGGAGCTGGCGGTTCGCCTTCGACGGGAGCTGG
>JAADWA010000556.1:0-20432 GCA_023335935.1 Pythium phragmiticola
ATCCTCCGCAGCAGCCGTATCCTCCTCAGCAGCCGTATCCACCGGCGCATGCACCGAATGCGTACCCTCCGCCAGTTCACGGTGCATACCCACCTGCGTACCCGCATCCACCTGGACCTGCGTATCCTCCGCAACCTGCATACCCCATGGCACAGCCCGTGTACGTTGCGCACCCTGGCGTCATGTACGCGCCAGGCCACCATGGCCACTACAGGCACGGCAAGTTCAAGGGACACAAGCATATGCACTACGGCGGGCATTATGGTGGCGGCTACCACCAACGCCGCCACAAGGGGTTCGGCTTCTTCAAGTAGGCGTAACACTTGTCTGCAATGGATGAACTCCTCTTGGGGGAACCCCACGCTGTATTGTTGGGTGTTGCGGTCGCAGCGACCAGTCGAGTCAGTCGTGCCTTGCGCATAGCCACTACAAAACCATTTATATTCTTCATCTCTTCTTGTTATTGTGTCTTGCGTGGAGACCAAAGACTCGGGATGATGGCGAAAGTGGCATTAACGACGGCAGCACTTATCAAAACCAGATGGTGATCCCGTCGAAGTGTAGCCATTTCCACTACCACATGGAACGGACTAAGTACGAGGATCACGTCGCTTCGCAGGCATCCGTTACCATCAAAGATCAGTGTTTGCGTCGCTTGACGTCTCTTGTTGTTCTCCTGTCTCTTGAGGTCGCAAAAGCCGTTATGGTGGCCGAACGAAGGCGCTCTAATCGAGGAGGTTGCTCCCATCGATTCGGCAACTTTCTCTTGCCGTCATGGACCCAGCCGAGCAGCTAGGAGTCTCCCTTTTGCCCTCATTCTTCTCTTTTCCGGTCGATGATGAATGGCCAAGTGACACTCGAGGGACGGCTGGGCGTGGCTCTGCCTGTGGCCACGACCACATTGCCCCTATGGTACCAGGAGCTTCTCCTCGATCCGTTCGGCGCACTCGCGTCATCCCCTGCAGCCGTCGCGAGACGCAAGCGCCAGCGATTTGGTCTCACGAGCGAGTCGCCCACGCGCGTGTATGCGAGTGACCGCTTCATTCCGTCGCGGCGGGCGATGGACATGGACTACTGCAGCTTTGTCATGGAGGCCAGTGCCGCGTGCTCGACGTCCCCTTCGTCCCGACCCGCCTCGTCACCATTTTCTTCGGCGATACCGGCAAGTTCTCGATCCTCGTCCTCCTCGTCCGCCAGCAGAGGCATGCCGTCTTCCTCTCCATCCTCCACAGTGTCTGCGATGGCCGATGCGCGCGCCGACCAAATGCACAGTCGTGTGCGCTACCAGGAAGCACTCGCCGCGAACCTGCTGTTCCCAGACAGTTCGCCGTCGCGCAAGACGAAGACACTGCTCCAGTTCCATGCGTGCGAGAACGAGTTTCCGTCGGCATATCTCGCCAGTCCAACTGACGTGGCGTGCCACCCATCGCTTTATTCCTCGGCCTCTCCTAGCCGCCACATTCCGACGTCGCCCACGCGGATCCTCGATGCACCGGAACTGCGGGACGACTACTATCTCAACTTGGTCTCGTGGGGCGACAACAACATTCTCGCGGTGGCGCTTGACCGGGTCGTGTACTTGTATCACACGGACACGGGCGCGATCCAGGAGATCAAGGCCTGCACGGAGGATGGCGACTATGTCACGTCAGTCGCGTGGATCCGGTCCACGAGCGGGTCCGAGTTGACGAGCGACAGCAACAAGCTCGCTGTGGGCACGTTCCGCTCGGCGCTGCAAGTGTGGGACACGACCACGGCCACGAAAGTGCGCTCGCTGAGCGGCCACAGCGACCGCATCGGCGCGCTCGCGTGGAACGGCGTGACGCTGACTTCGGGCTCGCGCGACGCCAAGATCTTGCACCATGATCTGCGCATGGCGTCCCCGTCTACACCAGCGACGCTGCCGGGCCATCAGCAAGAGATCTGCGGGCTCGCGTGGTCTCCGGACGGCAAGACGCTCGCATCGGGAGGGAATGACAATTGCCTGTGCCTCTGGGACGCCAAGATGTTTGCCACGTCTTCTACCCAGGCCATGACGCCTCGCCAGCGACTGCTGCAGCATCGCGCAGCCGTCAAGGCTCTCGCGTGGTGCCCCTGGGAACGCCACTTGCTGGCGTCGGGCGGCGGCACGGCCGACCGCACGATCAAGTTTTGGAATGCCAGCACGGGTCGCGCTCTGCACTCGGTGAACACGGGGTCTCAGGTGTGTGGGCTTGTCTGGTCCAAGACGGAGCGCGAGCTGCTGTCGTCCCACGGCTATAGCCAGAACGAACTGTGTCTGTGGAAGTACCCGAGCATGGTGCGGCTCCGCGAGTTCACGGGCCACACGGCGCGCGTGCTCCACTTGGCCATGTCGCCCGACGGCAGCTCGGTGGTCTCGGCCGCGGCGGACGAGACGCTGCGCTTCTGGAATGTCTTTGCGTCGTCCACGAAGAGGACGCCCGCACACACGCCGCGTCGACTGCTGCTCACAAACCCGCGCCTCCTCGGCGCCAATGGGGGCATCTTTCCCGACGCGGTGATCCGCTGAGAGAGAGAGAGAATGAGAGAAAGAAGAGGAGGGTAGTGTTGCGTGGCGTGCGTTCAGCTCATAATATTACTTCTGTACGATTCAGCAGGAAGACTCGGACGTGGCGTGTGTCCTGTGTGTGTAGTAATAGTGTTCTTGGGTCGCCCGAGTCTTCGTTCTCGTCACGAGGGTGGGGGATGTGTAGTGTACCTTCTCGTCCAAGAGGTTCATCCTGACGGCAGGTGGGGGTTGGAAGCGTCGAGATCTCAAAATGATTCTCTAAGCTCACTCGACGCGCTGCTCCGGGATCCGGTCAAAACGCCGCGGGCCGACCGTGGAACACCGCAGGTTCTTTGGTGGTCCAATGCTGACCGAGCCGCGGTAGCTGCCACCAACGAACGAGTTTTGGCCGCCCTGGGCGAGCGCGGACCGCCGCTCGCGCGTGCAAATGTAGTGGCCGGCGACTCCTTCGGCCGGAATCATGTACCCAAAAGTCACAGTGCGGATTGCACCTTCTCGTACGCTCGGGAGCCCGTCGACGGGCATGACGGGATCAATCTGGAAACTCGGATCGTTCGTAATGAGCTCAATGCGAATGTTAAACATACTCGCGACTGCGTATAGCTCGGCGATCGTGGCCTGCTCGTCGGGCGTATCGCGAAACGTCTCGTACCGCTCCGTGAGATCGTCGACCTCTTGCATGAGAAACGCCGCCAGCGGCTCCACGTACTCGAGCGCATAGTCCATGAGCTTGACGCGGAGTAACTGGGACGCGGCAATGCGTCGGGGTGCCATGCCGTCGGCGGCACCGACATTCACAACGGCCATTGTGGACGGGTACTCGCGGAGACACTGGAGCGGAAACATCTCGTACACGACACAGTGGAGCAAGCACGAGCCGTCGGGCGGCATGCCGACGCCGAGCAGATCACACTTGAGCAGCTGCTCTTCCATCTTGGCGCGCTGCTGGTCGAGCTCGGGCGTGATCACGTTAGACGGCGTCATGCTCATCATGGTCGAGTTGCGTGCCATGGACACGGATGGACGCATGCCACCCGACGGCGTTGTCACGTGCTCGACGATCGACTCGGTCATGGGGAACCAACTGCCCCGCGCGCTCGAGGCACGGCTGGAAAACGAGCCACTCGGGGTCATGAGCGGTTGGGCATTCCCGGTAGTGGGTCTCACAAAGCTCGCGCTGCCGACAAAGCCCGTGCCGGACCACCGATAGTCGCCGTGCTGCGGGGTCGTGGACGAGTAGTTGGACGACGCGATCGACGAGAAGGTCGAGCTCGACGAGACCGAGCGAAAGTCGTCGTCGTCGTCCCCCATGACGCTCGCCGTGTCGCGCATCGCGGCGATTTGAGGCGGCGCGAGCACCGACATGGACGGCCGCAGCACGGAGTCCTGCTCGTCGTACTGCGGGTTCGAGCCAAAGCCATTCGTAAAGCCGACAAACGCCTTCATGGTCTGGCTCTGGACCGACAAAATGTGAAACGCCACGAGCTGCGGACTGCGCGTGAGCATGGTCAAGTAGTTGTCCAGCTCGCGCATGCGGCGCTCGAGAAACTCGGTGCTCAAGTTGGCGCGAAAGATCGAGCGGCGCCGGTAGAGCGGCGGAAACTTGATGCCCTTGAGGTGCGCGGCATTGCGCTTGCGGAGCTGCTCGTCGAGCTTGCGAAAGGCCGTAAAGCCGCGCCAAATGTGCCAGCTCGTGGAGCCGACCGAGTGCGTGCGCGACGAGTAGAACGAGATGTGGACCACGACCTTGAACTCGGCCTTCTTGTTGATGCGGTAGTCTTGCACGTGGAGTGTGCACGCATAGTCGCCCTGGATCTCCTCGGGCGTCATGATCAGCATGAGCTGGGACGAGCGTCGTTCTCTGGGGGGACCGCCGTCGTAGTGGAAGGGGAGGGGAGAAGAGAAATTCGATGCTGGCGTGAGCTAGAGACCCAGGCTGCAAGCAAGTGAGCTTCAGCTCGGGCAGTCACGACGACGACTCGACCGTGCCGTGTGCGCCGCCTCTTCCTGCCCTCCTCAAAACAGGAGGAGGGGGGAGGAGGGTACAGTGTACCCCCTCGCCTCTCCCCTCTGTTCTGTAACTGGACATACAGTGTACAGTGGTGAATTAGGGAAAGGGGAGATCCAGTTTCGGACCTGGAAGAATGCTTTTCGACCAATGGAAAGGTGGTAAGGTAGCGGTTTGGGGAGGCGGACGCACGGTTCAAACCCTACCCGCTCCGCCGGAATGACATACCGAAAAAGAAAACGTGAATTAGGAAAGAGAAGCTGTTCAAGATCGAAATTTTCAGGATCACCTGCACTTTGCACTCAGCCACCACGTAATTTGACTGCACTTTGTAGGACTAAACCCACGCAAGTTCTTGTGTCCAGCAGACTTCCATACTTTGTGTAGGACAGCAGCTGTGGTCCACAGGTCATCAGCCCCATAGCACCTGTGGGGCTCGTGTGGTTTCACACGTGGACGAATCGACGATATCGCGGGCACTCACACTTACGGCAGAGCGATAAGTTTCTGGCGTCCCTCAATATGTTTGACAATGGCCGATGTCACATGTACACTCACGTGCTGTACTGTCCACTCGATTGAACGATCCCGTGTCAAAGTGGGCATTGACAACGGGGCCAACGCCTGTGCCAGGCGCAGTAGCGCTGGTGCCAGCATTCCCATGGGGCTGCACGGCTTGAGCCGCCCAACGATCTATATTCTCAGGACGTCCGTGACGGCAGACTCGGTCTGCAGCAGACCGACAGTATTAATAGTCGAGTCTGCGGTCGGCCTTTGGAAGACGTCTTTCCGAAGAATAGCTGCCCAAAAAGATCTGGTGAGATTCGGACTGTCAAGTCCGCATGGCTACACTTGTCTTTTCGTTAACTTATTTGAGTCCGGATGTCGGTTGCTTGCATTCGTCTGAGAGAATTCGCGAATCAAGCGTGGAAGAATGCTGTCCAGTCGAGACCGCCTCGCGGCGCGCCAAGGCAAGTCGGGCACGCCACGCCACGAGTACCTGCAGCAGCTCGTAAGCGAGTACGCGCGCTCGCAGCACTGGCTGCGCAAGGAAGAGGTCGTCGCGAACTTGGCCAATTTCGCCTACGATCCGATCAACTATGCTGCGCTCAAGCGGCTGCACGTCATGGAGCTCTTTGTGGAGATCATCTCCACGTATCGAGACGGCAACGAGAAGCAACATGACGGTCAGATAGAGGGCGGCAGTACTCTGCAACGTACACGTGATGCACACTTCGAGCGCAGGCGGCGAGACGAGTCTGCCAGTGTAGCCAGGTCCAAGCGGCTGCTTGTTGAGTTTGCGATGGGTGGCATCTGCAATTGCATCCCTGATCCGTCGCTTCAAATCAGCTTCATCGAAAGCGATGGCGTAGCGGTCGTGCTTGAGCACGCCACGTCGATTACGATGGATGTGGGCAGCGACTCGACGGCGAGTGAAGAGCCAAGCGAGCAAGAACGGCGACAGCGCGAGGCGAAGAAGAGCGCGTTTAACACGGCCTTATCGGCGCTGACGATCGTCTACTTTCTGCTGGATTCGCCCGCGTTTGCGTCTGTTTCGAATGAGGAAGTGATGCGTCATATCCAGCGCCTCTGCGATCATCCCAGCACCCGAATCGCAAACGTTGCGAAGGCATACGCATCCCGGTATGACGAACTGGTCGCGAGTGTTACAGATTTACTAGGACATGGGGAGACGCTCGCTGCTGCTTGATGATAGAAACACACGTCTTGAATGTGCAGTACGCAATGCCACAGCGAGCTGGCTGCATTCCGCATGCTCACCATTTCCTAGACCTCCCTGGAATCGTCGAACATATCGTAAACAGGATCTAAATGTTTGTTTTACGTCTAATCCGCGATTAGACCTTCCAAAAACACCACCAACCCTCCAATCAGTCACCAAATCTCTCATCATGGATGCGGCCAAATTGTTGGAGGAGCACCGGCTCGCGCAGGAGGAGCATGCGCGCGCGCTCGCCGATGTGGAGCAGATCCGCAGGCGGCTAGAGATCGCGCGCACCGAAGCAGACGAGGCGCGCGCCAGTCAGCATCAGTACGAGCGCGACATGGAGATCGCGGCCGCGAAAATCGCCGAGGCCTTGCACGCTATGCAACTGGAGAAGACCGACGCTCCGACGGCACTACCGCCAGTAGAAGACTGCTTCGTGGAGTACCAGGCAAATATTGGGTGCTACCACTGCTATCTGTTCGTGGGCGGTGGTGGCGCAGAGGACGTCGACACGAGTGTGCTGAGTGTGAGTGTGGACCTCACCAAGGTGGTGCTCTCGTCCGCGGCCGGTGCCTGGTGGACACTGGAGCTCGAGCGAAAGGTGGATCCAGAGAATTGCACCATCACAACCAAGGTACGCAACACGCCTGTGTGGAAATGGCTCGGTTCTTGATGAAAACAGAGTTGATATCGTGGTTCCACTATGATAGGACGACCACATTTACGTGCGGTTGCCCGTGGGCGAGAGTAACAAGGAGACGGTCGATGGCTTTTCGTCGTTCTCACAGACGTCGTCCAAGGAGCTACGAGTCGACAGCTACAGTACACTCGGCTGCCGCGGCTGCCACGCTGTGCTCATGGAGAAGTCGCAAGTGGACAAAGTGCTGCCGCTGCCGTCGGAAAACTGGAGAGAGATGTTTGACTTTTGGGGCGCCGGCATTGGCAGCTTTGAGCATATCCCTCGCGAGGGCATCTTCGCTCACGAGCACCGCGTTTTCGTGGGCGAGGCGACAATCATAGTCCATGAAAAGGACCTCACGAATCAGGCAGTTCTTACGGCTGCCGAAGGCAAACCTATCCACGCCAAGGACGATCATGGTGCTGCAGTGGACCAGCCCGACTGGGTCCAAGTGAGCTGCTCCGCATGCAGCATCGTGCTCGGCGAACGACGCGTTGAGAATCCGGCTACGCTGCGCCTGCAAAAGCATTTGATCACGACCGCCACTTTGGAACCACCCGCGGTAAACGTGTTTGAGCGATACACTATCGACAGCACAATCAGTGCGCAGATGCTCCACGTCGCCGAGTCCGATGGCGTCTTCCGCTTTCGACTCCAGGCTCCAAGCGACGGACACGAGGAGCCTGCATTCTCCGGCCTTGAGTTGCAGCTCATGAATTGGGATGCCAGGATCAGTGCCTCCAAGTTGTCTTCGTGTGCGTCCGAGTTCCAACGCGTACTCAAGGTTGTCTATTCCAGTGCTGCTGCTCGACCCGCTGCAGCCGTTTCGCCTGTGTTACCAGAGCAAGTCACGTTGCCTCCGATGCTTCGCGTCCACGAGCTGAGCGTCACCCGTGCGGTCGGCGGCGAGATCCTGCGGCGACTCGAACTGAGCACTCTGCTGCTCCCGCCGTCCCAGCGTAACTTCAATAAGATGGCTGTCGGCTACCTGTTCGCGTAGATTACGAATCTAATGACATCCAGTAGAATCGAAACAAGCGGGTCTATTTCGCATGCATGGGATCACAGTTTGTTTTACTTGGTCGGCGCCCAGTAGTCCATGATATCCAGCGCGACCTCGCAGCTCTCGCGCACGACCTGCTCGCTGTCCGTGAGGTACACTTGCAGAATCTCTTCGCACTCTTTCGTGCCGATGGCGCCGAGCGCTTCGGCGGCCTCGTGGCGCACCATGCGGTGCTCGCTGTGGTCCACTAGCACCTTCTTGAGCGCGGGCACTGTCACGGGGTTCTCCATTTGGCCCATGACGTACGCAATCTCGTGGCGGAAGAGCGCGCTCTTGTCGTTGAAGCCCTCGGCCAGCGCGAGCGCCGCGTCCGGCGTGTTGCGGTTGCGCAGCGAAAACATGGCGCGGTACCGATCAAACAGCGACTGCGTCGAGTCGAGCAGGACGCTCTTGAGCTGCTCCGTGGACACGTGCTTCTCGGCGGCCGGCGCAGGATCCACCGACAAGTACGGGTTGCGGTCGTGCTCCGTCTCCTGGATGTCGCCGCGCGCCTGCTGCGACTTGTACTTGATGAGCCGCACGGCCAACTGGCAAGTCTCCGAGACCTCGGGCGCCGGGTCCGTGCTAAACTTCTCGAGCACAGGCAGCGCCTTCTCGTCGCCGATCGCACCAAGCGCCTCGGCTGCCTCGTGGCGCACCATGCAGTCGTCGCTCTCGTCCTCGACGATCTGCTGCAGCGTCTCGCAGGCATGAGTGTTCTGGAACTGGCCGATCACGTACGCCAGCTCGTGGCGCATAAGCTCCGAGTCCTGCTTGTTCAACAACGCTGTATAACAAAGCACTGGTGTCAGTGGGAGGATTCCAACTCAGTAGACAGAGACGGTGAACGCACCCTGCAGCAGCACCTCAAGGTCCTCCTTCTGGCCGCGCGAGCGCAGGTAGAACACGGCGCGCGTGCGCTTGCCCATGGGCTGCGACAGATCCAGCAGCGCCTCGCGCAGCGCCTCGTACGTCGGTACAGTCTCCACCATGGTGATTGAGGGTCTAACTGCTTGTATCGTGCAGCAAGTGAACAAGGAAATGCAGCAGCGGAGCTCTTCGCGAAGGGCTTCCAGTCGAATGTCACCAACCCATGTTGCTCTTCCTTCACGTCAAAAGTACCCAATCAAACTCGAGTACTCCTATTTTCAGCCAATCCAGAGCTTTGGAGTGCGTGCCATTCTGGCCCAGTCACAAAATCGCACTCATTGGGAAAACGGGTGGGTCTCTAGAACAGCCGGGTTCTCTTGGAACCCATTTGGATGTGAGCACTGTCCACATCCAAATAGATCAACTTGACCAGTATCCAAAATGACGCAGCATGGTGACGACGCATCCCAACAGGAAGAAAAACGAAAGAAAAAAAAGAACAAATTCCGCTTCCATTTCGCCGATGAACCCCTCGAAAAGAGACCTTGACAGAATCACGTGAAGGAATTCTGACGTTTCTTTGTCGGCTCGTACAAGGTTGAGACCTTCCATTTCCGAAAAAGCTCGCGAACCCAACATCAATCAAATGCAGCTCTTCGTGCGATCCGTACGGTTCCTCATCATCAATACTACATAGTTCCTTTTTAAGTAGACTGACGATTCTCTGTGCTGAAGGATACGGGACGAACGGTCGTCGTGGCCGTGGAGAGCAGCACGACAATCGCGACAGTCGCATCATTCGTCGTCGAGAATGATGACCATCACCACGAGAAGACGACGATGGCGCTATGTTGGCTGCCGCGGGACGACGACCGGTATCTGGCGTATGGCGGAGTGCCGCTGCGCAGCGAGCGCACGTTGGCTGACTATGGCATCCAGAACCACGCGACACTCGAGTGCTGTCCGCGGAAGCGTGGTGGCTGCTTTATTGTCTCGATCACGCTCTGGATTATCATCTTCTTGTGCTTTCTGCTGAGCCTCTGCACGTGCGGGCTCTCGCTGCCGATCGCGCTGCTGTTGATCCCGTTTGCGCTGCTCTTGCCGCTCTGTTGCCTCTGAACGAACGCGATATATCCGCTCGAGTCTGAGTGCTCCACACCATTTCAAGCGTTCCACTTTGAAGATGCAAAAATCACGAATAAGATACAAACCGTCTGAACTGTCTGTATGTCTGTGTCAGCCGTGGGTCTCTCTGCGCACGGCAGCGGTAAGCGCGGATGGAGTTGTCCCGCGTGGCTTGGCGGGTGTCACCGCTGCGATTAGCTTGCTGCACTCGTCGCGTCGCTTGACCAGTCTATCGGTGAATTCCTGAAGCGCCTTTTTCTCGTGGCGTAGATAATTGCGGACAAACTTGATGGGCACAGCGTGTGGCTCGTCGTCTCGACCGACAAACAGCAGCGAGTCAATCTCGCTCTGTCCTCCGTCGTACACGTCCACCTCTCGCTCAGTATCACCGATTTGAGTGGTGTCTTCCCCAATGACCTCCAAGCCCCGTAGCCGTCGCTGGCGCCGAGTCTCCTTTTCGTCCACAAACTCGCGCAGGATGCAGGCCCACGTTGAACGAGCTTCTGCAAGAGCATCTCGTTCCTCGGCTTCACTCGCGCAGCCCATGGTCATGACAGCGACAAAATGATCTCCTTTTGAAACGACCTGACGCTTGGAGATGTCAAAATCTAGCAGCGCCATCGTCACGATCTCAAGCGGCGATCCCTGTTGGATGCGCATGGCCCTCACCGTCGAGAGAAAGAGCCGCATGTCGATGCGGTCCTCTATCTTGCAGTCATACGACGAGAACACGCGGTTCACGTGCTTGAGATCGACTTGCGGGTACTCTCTGGACAGCAACTCCCAGAATTGCTGGCGGTTCAGCTCCAGGTGGTGGCGGTTCTTCAGTGAGATCTCGTACGACAGTGCCAGCAGCTTCTCCATGTCCTGCAGCACGGGTCGCCGGCAGGGCGTCTTCTTCATGACGTCTAGCAGCACCGCTAGGTTTGGCCAACGCAGCGCGAACCGTTCGTGGGTGAGCTTTTGCACTTGTCCGCCAAAGCGAGACGCGGGGGAATAGTCGGGGCTGTGGAGGATCGTGAGTTCCTTTGCTCGCGTGGCATTCACCTTGACAAAAGGGTGGTCCATCTTGCTTGACAGCGGCTCAAAGTGGAGGTTGTCTTTCCAGTGCGCAAACTTTTCCTTGTTGTACGCGATCTCCCGGAGTCGCCTCTGCTTCTCCTCGCCAAACGCCTGCTCCAGCTCGCGTGCCTCCTGTGCGTGGATCTGTATCATACGACTGTAGTGGATATCATCAGAAGCCGGATCGCTCCGTCCAACAACGTGGCTCAGGAAACGAAAGCTTGGAGACGGACAACGGATCATAGTTGTCGTCTCCAACTTGGATCCGCTGGTGTAATTAGCATCCTCTGGCCAGAGCGAGGGAGAGCCGTGAAGACTTGGCGACCACGCACTGGGTGTGTCTTTGTAGGCGAGCGAATCGAGGCTTTGAGATTTGTTGAGTGAGAGTGGAGGTGCCGTGCCGCTTGCAGTCTCGCTCGCGAGCATCTTGGCCGTTCCATACGCACCATACCGACGCACTTTGGCGTCAATCGTACATGATGGAGCTTTGTGGTGGCTGGAGTACCCTTTGTACCATGGCTTTGGTGGCAAGAAGTCGGGCTCGCGGAACTGGGTCGCCTCGAGTTTTTTCCGTTCGAGCTCGTCCTGTCGTTTGATCTGTTCCAGCGTAAACTTGGCATAGCATTTGGCTGGCTTTATAGGCGACACCGGGGGGAGATGACTTGGAGTTTCTACAGTCAGTACGGCAGTTTGGTTTGCTAGCGTTGTAGTCAGTGGGACGGCAGCGGCGAGGTGCTTAGCGAGGTGGACATGCTTGGGAACAGACTTTGGCCCATTCGTTGATCCTCGTGGATCAGACTGAATGCGCGAGCGCACAAACTTGTCCTCGACCGAGCTTGTGTACAGGTTCGACAGCTGCCGACTGCGCCGCACGGCGTCTGCATTGCGGGCATCCGCGCTCGGCGTCCGTTGCTCATCTGCCTGGAGCGCTCCGTGAAGAATCCTCTCGACACGCTCATTCACGGTGATCTTCCGGCGGCTGTCAGCGTCCACCACCCTCGTTATGGAGAGCGCCGGCATGGTCGTCCAGTATGAAGATCCGAGGTGCTGGAACTCTTCATGGCACAAAGCGCAGAGCGATCCATGCGCTTGACGCTCAGATCTCCTCCAAAAATGGGTTTGCCAACAAAGGAGTGATGGTCCCCGCCTTGAACCTCTGTATTTCTATATTCAAAAAGCAAATGTAATAACCGGTTTTAGCAGAGCTCATCTTCTACTAAATACGCCTTTTCGAGTTTTTCCGTCAATAAAAGCGGGGGAAATGCTGTGACGCTTCGACGCCGACAACGGCAAGCCTTCCCATTCTCTCTCTCTCTCCATCTATCTATCTCCCTCTCCACACACACACCCCTCTCCCAGTGGCATGGCGTCGGCTTCGCAGGGCGGCTCGCCCTCCGCTGTGGCGTCCTCCCGCTGTTCGCAGGCCGAGTGTATTGCCAGTCGCAACGAGCTCGAACTGTGCAAGCGCGACTTGGACGAGCTCGAGCGCGAGCACGACCAGCTCCACGAACAGCTCGCTCGGAAAGAGAGCGAATATGGAGCGCTCGCGCAACGGCTCCAGCAATGCGAGAGTGAGATCGCGCGCGCGACGCTGCGGCAGACCGACCAGCTCGTGGCGAAAAACGCCGAGATCGCGCGGCTGCAAACCGCCATGGACGAGCTGAACTCGACGCTCCGTGGTGTCCATCAACAGCAGGAAATGCGCACCAGTCGAGAAGGGAAGCTCCCCACGTCCGACAGTTCGGCGGGTAATGCGGAGGCGGCTTTGCGCGCGGAGAATGCGGCGCTAGCGGCGACCGTGAAGGAGCTGCGGGCGGCGATCGCGAGAGAGACGTCGGCGAGCGCCCACGCGAACCAGCAGACCATCAAGATCCAGCAAGAGTCGAAAGACAAGCGGGACGAGCTGTACCACGCACTAAAAGAGAACGAGCTCCTGCGCCGCGAACGGCAGGAACGAGACCAGGCGCTCGAGAAGGTCTCGCAGCTCGCGCTCGACTATGAGACGGCACTGCGCGTTCTCCATGATCAGCAGCGCGATTACTTGGAGGCGCTAGACGAGATGCGGATAGATAACACTCAGCAGCGCCTGCGCATCGAGCAGCTGGAGCGAGAGAAGGAAAGTGTCGAGGCCAAACTCATTGAGATGGACGAGCACGAGAGTCACGTCGATGTGGTCGTGAAAGAACTCAAGATGAAGCACGACATGGAGAAGGCCGTGCTACGTGCTGAGTTGGACGAGCTGTGCAGGAAAGCGGCCAGTGAGAAGCTTCGACTCGACCACGCAATGCCAGCGTCTTCAACGAGCAACACAACAGGAAGAGGCGTCCGTGGCGGAGACCTGGATCGCCAAGAGATCGAGAGACAGCTCGAAATGGTCCACGAATTGCGAATCCAAGCCAAGCTCCAGCTCGATGAGAAGGATAGAGAGATTCAGCAGCTGCGCAGTGATGTTGAGAGCTTGGTGGAGCACTTGCAAGGTGGGGAATCTGAGACGCGGCAAGCCGTGCAGCGCGCGGTGGAAGCCGAGTCCCAAAAGCACAAGACGGCTGACCAGAGCAATGCAGCACTCAAGCGGCGACTGAAGGAACAAAGCGAGTTGGTGGGACAGCTCGAGCTTCGGCAAGCGCAGCTGGAGAATGACTTGGTGGAAGCTCAGGAGTGGAATGCTAAGTACGAAGCCGGCGCCGGTCTCGAGGACGTGATGAAATTCCAGAAGAAGCTCCGGCGGGAGCTCGAAAAGCAACAACTCGCCAACCAAAAACTCCGACAGGAGCTCAACGATCAGCGGGACGCGACCGAGAAGCTGCACCTCGCCTTCGACCGGCTCAAGTCGGAGGCCGGGATGGACGCCGACTTTGAGTATGACGACCTTGCGATCGAGAACCATTTGAAGGGGGAGCTCGCCGTCCAGAAGGCCGTGATGACACAAATGGAGCACCAACTCCACGAGCTTGAGAACGAACGCATCCGATTGCTGCAGAAATTGAGGGACCAAGCGCGCGTCATGGGCGGCAAGCTGTACGAAACGCATGGCCTCACCACGGACCAGTGGCTGCAAGTGGAAGAATTCATTGAGCGGGTCAAGCTGACGCCAGAACTCGCGAAGCGATGGCTTAACCAAGTCGACCTACCGAAACCGACTACTCTGCCCAAACCTGAAAGCGAAAGCACAGCAGCGCGCGACCGTGAGGATCTCCAGCGCCTACGAATCGAGAACACGCGACTGCGTGAAGAGATTCAGAAAGCTATGGGTCGTGCCTTGGTCGTGGAATCACACGACATTCCCGCAGAGCATGTCCCCAGTGGATGCGCCTCGAAAGTAGACAAGAAGAGCGCTGCAACATCACCAATGAAGAACTCTGGTGGCCTTCAACCTCTGAATGCCTCGGAAAACGGAAACTATCTGAGTGAGACCAACAACGGCAATACTCAAGCTGAGCGCGTGGACACTGCTGAGAGCAATATCCGAGAGAAACCAGATGAGCAGTATACCCAACATAAAGATCGAGATCGTGCGACCGTATCCGAGGAGCGCTCGGCGGAATCGTTGGCGGAAGCGATTGCCTTGGCGTTGGAGTCACGGCTGCAGCACATTCATGACACCTCCATGAAGGTCACGCACAATGTGACGTCTCATTCCGTCGCTACACAGCCATCCCCAGCCAAATCATCGGTGATGGACAATTCCCGCTTGGCGTTTGAGACCGAAAACGAACTCTCACAGCAGGTGAACTTTTTGCGAGAGTTTCAAACGCTGCTTGATGACTACGTCGAGCTGGAAGGCCAGAACGAGGCGCTCCAAGCCCAACTTTTACACCACGAGACGGCCTGCAAGTCGCTCATGGATCAGCAAAATGTCGTCTACCAGCACTTCTTCCATTTGCAAGATGCCTCGACGACTGAGAAGGCCAAGCTCCAGTTTGACATGCAGCAGCTCAAGTCGCAAACGCAAGAGTTGCAGCTCAAATGTCAGCGGTACGAAGCAACGCTGCACACGATCGAGTCGGCGGCTAGTCGCGACACGGACGATGCTGCGGTGAGGCTGCGCTCAGAGATTGTCGAGTTGACGCGTCGTGTTGCTCATGACGAAGTTCACCTGGCGAAAGTGAGACGCGAACACGTGCTGCTCCAGGAAGAGTATCATCTCTCACTTACCGATACTCAAATGGTGGAGGCGGATTGGCTCGAGATGGAACGCGTGCTCAAGTTTCGCATCTTGTACTTGGAGAGCTGGAAATCGGGCGCGGAGAATTTGATGGCACGTATGGATGCGACATTGGACAAGTGTGTGCTTAAAAGTGTGTCAGATCAGAAAAATACGGAATTCGAACGGCTACTGAGCAAGCACGAGAAGTTAAGTGAAACGTATGTCGAGCTCCACGCCAAGTACCTCCAGGTCTACGAATTGCCAACTCAAATGAGCAAGCTGCTCCACGAAAATGCAATGCTCGTGGCCGAGAGAGCTGCTCGCCAGGGGGATACTTTCGTTTCGGTGGATGCCGTTTCGCAGAATCGGATTGCTCAGCTTCAAGATGAATTGCAACAGCAAATCGAGAAGGTCAAGCATCTGGAAGACAAGATGCATGCGCTGGTGGTGGCGTCATCGACTTCTGTGTCAGCACCATCCGATGTGTCCGATGATCGCGCACGTGTTCTCGAGAGCGAAAACAGGATCTTATGTGAGCGGATCAGTGAGGTGGAGCAATTGTACGAAGGCCTGGTCTGCGACCACGAGAAGGCGAAGCAAGATGCCGAGCTCGCCGCCAGCCAATCGCACACATTGTCGCGAAAGATGACCCAAGAAAAGGCAAAGCGGGCAGACAAGGATGACCAACTGCGTGACTTGATGGCGGCGAGCGAGGATCATGCTATTGTTGCGCGACTGCAGCAGCAGCTGATTCATTTGAAGTCAAACTATCAGCAGTTCCTCTTGAAGTATGACAACGCCATTGCCGACCAGCAGCAAGCTTCCCTGATGCGTCAGCATGCCGAGCTCGCGTTGGAAAATCACGCCAAGACCCAGCAGGACGCCCGTGAGAAAGCCCACGCGCAGATTCTCGTGCTGGAAGCGTCTATCCAAGAGCTCAAAGAGCGAGATTACGTCATGCGCAACACCAAGTGGGACGTGTTCAAGAAGCGCCTGGACGGACTCGAAGCAGATATGCGCGCGGAACAAGATCGACGTCGCACGTTGGAGAAGGAGCTCGACGAGAAACAGACCATGCTGCCCCTTGGTGATGGTAATCCATCGTCTGCGTCAGTCGCATTTGCTGCCGAAAGGAGTCGTCTCCAGGGCCATATCGACGCGCTCGAAACACGTGAGAGAGTATTGATGGGTCAGCTGGACGTGCTCGCCAAGAACGCCACTGCACGTCCATTCTCACATGAAAGTGACGAAGCCGTTCACCTGAAGAAAGAAGTTGGAGAGTTGAAGCGACTGCACGGTGAAATGATGCGCCAACTCCAGTCGGTGCAAGCACGAAATGCCGAGCTGCTGCAGCTGAACAACGACCTCGAGACGCAGAAGCGCGCTGTGCAGAGAGAAAAAGACGATCTGGAGATCGAGTACCAACAACTACATGCACGATGGCAGCTTCAAGGAGATCATAGAAGTGGCGGCGGCAACCAGACCGAGTCTCACTCACCGATTATGCGCAAGAAGGTCGGCCTGTACGAGAAGGACCACCTTGAACAGCAGCAGGCTGCGCAGGCGTCCATCGCGAGCTTGAAGCAGTTGCTCACAGAAAAGAACTCTGTGATCGCCGAGTATCAAAAGAAAATTACGACTCTTCGTGCCGATGTAGCTGCCGCCAAGGCGCAAGAGCGAGCGGACGCAACACAGCTGCACAAGAAACTGTACGAAGAGAACCAGCGCATGATCGCGCAACTGAAGGACGCCACCGACAAGATCTATCACTTGGAGAAGACGGGCAGCGACAAGAAGGCGCTCAAGGCCGCCCAAGACCGCCATGAATACGTCTTACAGGAATGGAAACGCGTGGAGATCGAGCTGGAAACTGCGAAATCCAAACTTCGGGAGCTGGAGAGGGAGATCCAATCCGTAACCAACGAACGTGATGTCGCGGAAGCGCGCGCTGGTGAGGCACTTGAAGAGATCGTTTTTAACCACGAAAAACTCAAGGCACTGGAGAAGGACAAGAAGGGCGCCGAAGACCAGCTACTTTTTGTGAAGCGTGAGATGACGAAACGGGAGGAGAAGATGCAACTTCTACGAGACGCCATCATCAAACTGAAGGAAGAATTCTTGAAGGCAGAAGACCGCCACGCTATCGAGCTCGCAAAGGCACAGAATGTGGTGCGGAGTACGAAGCAGTCGAAGAGCGAGACGGAACGCGCGCGTGACCAGTGGAGTGAAGAGAAGGACCGACTTGAGGCGCAAGTGCAGATGCTACAAGAGAAACTGGCCTTAACCCGAAAAGGCGAGGAAAAAGCGAAATCAGAAATTGCCAAGCTTGTCAGACGACAGAAGTCGGTCAAGACAAGGAAGGGAGACAGTGCACCTTCTGGATGTGACGATGAGAGTGAACCCAAGCGTAGCAGCTCCGTACTCGAGGCCGAAATTGATCGTCTCAAGGCTGCACTGAAGGACAAGGTTGTTGGAGAAGCTCGTATAGTGGAAGAACTCGAGAAGAAAATCAAGGTGTTGCAGGCCCAGAATCTCGCACTTCGAGAATCTTCAGGTGCAGCTCCAAGCACCATGACATCTGGAGAGGAAGATACGGCTGCCGAAAAAGGTCCCTCTCGTCCGCTCGGGCGTGAACAGTGGGAGGGCGAAAAGCGACTGCAGCGGCGGCTGGATGTTGTGACAATGCGGTTAAAGGAGAAGCAAAGTTCCCTTGAGAAGAGTGAGAAAGAATGCGAGCGTCTCCGCGAGAAGTGGAACGAGTCCGAGTCAAAGTTGAGGGAGATGCAGCGCGCGGCATCATCGGCACGAGACGCGATTCAGGGAAGTGCGGATGCCTCAGCAGGATCCAACGTGATGGCCTCTCGAGGGCGCGGGTCTGCGTCCCCTGACGCGGATGACTTAGCACGTCAGAACGCTTTCCTACAGGAAACGCTCGTACGGAAGCGCAAGGAGTGGGATTCGTCGTATCAGGAACAAATGGAGAAGTATGAAGAGCAGCTTCGTCGACTTCGCGCTCGACTAGCCCAGCGAACTCAAGGCGATAAGGAGCATCTCAGTAATCTGGAGCGCGAGGAGCGAGATTTTGTGGCAATGCACGATGTACGTGATGAGCTCATGGCACTGGGTAACGAGCTGCGTGAGAAGGAGCGCCTGATCGTGGATAAAGACACTCGGCTCATGGATCTGGAGCTGGAATTGGAGAGCGTGCGCGTGGAATCTCAACGACTGCACCGCAAAGCAACCTTAGCAAAGCCATCGAATGACACGCTACCATCATCAACCGCAGCTACGGGCACTCGCCGCATCAAGTCGACCGCCCAAGAGCGGCTGGAGCTCGAAGAAGTTATTGAGAACATGAAGAAGGTGATCGAGAAGCTGCGTTCTGAAAACGAAAAGCTCCGGAAAGCTGCTGCTGCTGTGCTCTCTCCTGACAAGGTTGAAGCCATGCGAAGAAAGTTGAGAGAAGCTCGCGATGCACGACAGAGTTTACAAGTGGAGGTAGAGCAGCTTCGCGTCGAGAATAGCGAGCTCAAGAAGGACAAACTACGACTACAACAGCGCGTCCGGTCGCTTTCCACATCACGCACCGATTCATCAGGACTCGGATCGCGAGCAACGGCGACCAGAAGGTCTGTTGATGAGGATACCGAGCGACTTCACCAGCTGCAACTCACGGAAAAAGATGCTCAAATAGCTGATCTCAGCGACCGAATTGTGAAAAAGGATGCGTATATTCGAGAACTCTGCCAGCGATTAGCCCAAGCCGAGACCTTGTCGACAGCGCCCTCAGCAGCCAACGAGGTAGAATCTAGAACAGCAGAACTTCAGCTCCGAGTCGACGAACTTGCCCACGAGAACGAGCAGTTGCGCCACGAGTTGAGTGCGTTTGACCAAGACTTTTTTGAAGAAATTGAAGACCTCAAGTACAAGTATGCCCAGGCCGTCCGTGACAAGCAGCGGCTAGAGCGAATGGTCACTGGTCGGTAGCTCGGCCTAGTAGTCGTCTCCACGTGAGAGCACCTCCTTGCATGTCGGTTTCAAGATGATCGTGTGTTCATACTGCGCCGTGTAGCTCCCTGGGATGTCGACGAGCGGCGGCACCGCCATGACCAGCCCCTTGTCAACCAGATCTTTCAGCGCGAGCAGGTACCGTTCCTGCTTGGCGCCCTTCGGATTGATCGTTGTCGACCCACCATCCTCGCGTTCCAGCCAGCGGCGGCAGAATGGCAGCGTACCGAACGTTCGCGTGATGTGCGCGTACAACTTTTTTGTGCGAGGCATCGCGAGCGGCACGTGCGATACGATGTGGTTCTTCTTATAATGCGAGCACTCCAAGTCTTCAAGCCCGTAGCCACGGCCCGTCGAGCCGAATGTCTCAATTGCAAAGATCTCACCTTCCTCCATGGTGGTATTATCGGTGCATGAGACAACAGGCACGGACTTGCTTCCGTGGATCTGGTACCGATCGATTGAGTGGCCGTTCAAGTTCCGCATGCACTTCACAGGGAACACTTTGCCATCGAGCTCGACCTCATACGACTCCATGACTTCTTGGATCGCGGCGCCGATCTCGCCAAGACGGGCGTCAATACCAGCGCATCGGATACCTTCGTTTGTAGCGGCCTTGGCAGCTGCGAGCAGCGGGTCGAACTTTGGATCGAATGCCACGGTGAAGGCACTGTCGATGATGCGGCCATCGACCTGCGTGCCGAAATCAATCTTCATGACGTCGCCGTACGAGAGCACCGTGTCGTCGCCGCTGTTGGGCGTGTAGTGGGCCGCGACGTGGTTGAGCGAGCAGCCCGTCGGGAAGCCAATGCCACGCTGATGAAAACACCGTACAAGACAGGGACTCAGTTATACCACTCTACACCCCCACCCCACAGAACGAATGGACGCACCGCAAAGCCGGCCTCTTCGACGAGCTCTCGGTTCTTATTCTCGAGCTGCTCGCACAAGTCGATCAAGCGGATTCCCGGCTTGATCATCGACTGCGCAAACTTGCGCACGTGGCGGTGCACCTCCGAGGCGTACCGCACTTTCTCGTACAGGTCTTCTTCAGCTCGCTCCCGCGCTCGTTTCTCGGCGCTGGTCTTGCGGTACGTGTTGAAGTCTCCGGGATGGTCTTGGATCTCTCCGACGGGGAACTTGCCATTGGGGAAGAGCTTGGCGACGGGGATCGTGGGTGGCTCAGTCTGACCCACAGCGATGTAGCTGTCCGTGAAGCCCGAGACACCGCG
>JAADWA010000557.1:0-20405 GCA_023335935.1 Pythium phragmiticola
CACGCAGCAGTTCAGGCGCGGCATACTCAAGCGTGCCGCAGCTGCGCTTGAGCATTGACGTGGCCGTCGGGAGCTGCCGTGCGAGCCCAAAGTCGGCAATCTTGACGACGTCACCGTGAAGCAAAATGTTCTCGGGCTTGAATGAGATGCAGCGGGCGGTGTGGACGAGAAAGCACGATTCCAGACAGCCTTCAACGCAAAAAAAAAGAGAAGCAGGGGTCTTACCGAACGAATCGAAAACACTGAGAGACAGGTACTGTTGCGAGAGAGTAATTTGTTCATTTCATTTCATTTCTACCCGTCAAGCCAATTCATTTTTTGCAAAAAACGGAGTTGACGATCGACGCCCCGCATGACGCATGAGGCCTCAATTACGGAGCATAACCATCGGACCGATGACATCGGCTTCCCAACGCAGACTGAGCAAGAGCGCCTCGAGCATCCAGAACTGTGGCGACGCCGCGTCCGTGTCAAAGCGCCCGCCAAACGTAAACTGCACGTTCTCCCCGATCTCTTCAAACAAGACCCACACGGTGATGTCGTGCCACGTCTCATTGTCCATCTTGGACATCTCGCGGAGCAATTCGCGCTCGTAGCGATGGCGCACACTGTCACACCGACGCAAGACGATGGCGTGGCCGAGTTCCATTTTGACACGCGAGATCATGTAGATGGATTTACTGACGTATCCCGCGTCATGGCGTCGGTCAATTCGACGGTAATGGACCACCGTGTCGTCGTCGACGCGCTGGACCAGCTGGATGCCCATGGCATTGGCCATGCCTGGCGAATACAGCCCCTTGAGCCTCCCGGGCGATGACAGCAACTCCCACGTCAGCTTCGCCAGAGTCTCGATCGAGTGGCCACTGTACATCTTCTTGACCGAGAACTCGACAAACCCCGGAATAATGCGTCGCTTATCCCGCCAGCCGAAGAGACTCATGCCCGTGGTCTGGAAATCCTCACTCTTGACGAACTGCATGATTTCTTCACACACTTCGCGCGCAATGAGTTTGCACTCTTCTGGAGTGATGCAGAAGTCGAGCACGTCCAGATGCGGCGACAGTTCGGTCGTCTCCATTTCATTGTAGGCGTCTTCGATCGACTGGCTCACGCGGCGCACGAAATTGGCGTACCGGGTGAGCGACTGCTTGAGCTCGTCGTTCTCGTCGCGGAGTGAATCGCGCAAGGCCGAGAGCCGCATGAATGCCTGTATTGCCTCGTTGGAAGCGGGGACGTCGGGCGACGCGCCACCAATATCAAGCTGCTCGAGCGCCATCAGCTCGGATTCCATCGATGACGTGGACGCGAGCGTACGTGTTGGGGTCGAGGCAGCGGCGGCCGCGACGAGACTCGCCTTGTCCGGCTGATTCGCGAGTGCCTGTGCATACTGCTTCTCAAGCATCTCGACTTGCTCCTTGAGGTTCCGGATGAAGCCCTACGAGTTGGGTGGTCAGCCTCTGAAACAACACCAAGAGCAGGAGCCCGAGTTCCATGCGACTGCGGAACGCACCCTCTTCTTGTAGTAGCTGCGCCGCACGTGCATCCGCTGGCGTTCTTGCTTCTCTTCGAGCGTCAGCGCTTGGGTGCGGGTCGTGGGTTTGGCGACGTCCATGCCTGTCGGCGCGGCGGTCGTTGGTTGCGGCGACTCCATGCGTGGGGCTGGTGAGCCCGAGGGCGACGGCGTCGAGGGCGCCAGCATCTGCTGGTTCGCTCGGTTCATAGTGGCAATGGTTCACGAGGGAGGGTTTACGCAGTCAAGTGTATTCAGCAGCGTGGAGCAACTGCGACCTCGCACGACAGTTTCAAAATGAAGTTCTTCGAGGGCCTCTCAAGCTGTCCAGCAGAAAAATTTCCGCGAGGTAAGAGGAATATTACGCGTTCCAGAGACCAGCCAGATGACGTGATATGCTGGATGTACTGACTTCTGATAGAGAATATAAATTTAAAAAAATAGAAATGATCCTGAGATTCTGCCTCGATTGTTGGGAAACTTCAAAAATGGTGCTTGTCGGAACTATTAGTGTACCGGTACTGGTAAACGAGGTACACATATATTGTTATCCCGCATCAGGGCCCCTTGGAGGAGAGGGGTTAGTTAGAACGATTGAAGTTGAGCCCCCAATTGACGAAGAAAATACGTAGCAGCGACTATGATACACCGGCATGGGTCCACCTAAGGTCATAGAATATAGTCTATTGTCGACCAAAAGAACGGTGGACTCCAAGCCTAACAACGTGTAAAATCTAATGTATGGGCAGACCCATACACAGTAACGTTATGTTGCACACGTATCTGGGTGCAATAACCACGTCTAAAGCCCAGGGACAAATCTGGTCCCGGAGTTCTTTAAGTAAACTGCACACAAACGGATGCAAATCATTATTTTGAGCGAATATCACTCTTTCTGAACATACTGAACAGCCTTTTTGGCCCGAATAGGTTGAGATGATAAGGTACAGGCTGTGGCTCTCTTAACATCTCACCACCTACGAAATTGGTCAGACACTTGGGCCCGGAGTGTTGATCTAGTACTACATTATTAGAGAAAGTGTCCAGTTCAGCTTACAATCCATGGGCGACCATTGCGACACGGCTGAGATCTGGTTGTCCGAAATTCCTGAACTCAGCGAGAATCGGGATCCGAGTCCTTCAGCCTCAACAGGACCCCGTTAATATACCTCTCTTATCTTTTGTATTAAAAATATGACACGACACTTCGATAGGTGGACGCGTCTCATTTGATATCGATTATGTAGTTTTACACTGTGTCCCATAGAAGGTATCATCATGACGCTGCTACACTACTCTAATGCTTACCGTGGTCTAATCTGGTGGTCGAGATTCGCGCTGGATCATCCGGCGCGCTCAGAGAAGTCGAGACATGAATTACTCATCGCAACATGGTGTTCCCTCTCATCGGCAGTCTCACACCATCCTCTTCCCCGAGCTCCTGTAACACGGAGCGGCAGCAAACACAAAGCGAATCAGATGTCGGACAGGGCACACAGTCGTGGTCTCTGCGAGTTTCCACTTGATCGCGTGCACACTACGCGTGCTATACAACGTAACTTGGGATACTCCAGCATTGGTGAGCGAAGTATTTTCTACAATGCGGAAGAACAGAGAATATTCTGGTCTCACACAAGGAAGAGTGTTCAAATTCGATAGCGGTCGCAAATGGAACTTAGGTCAGCTTGTAGGTCGACATCGTTTGGGCTGCATGATACTGAATTGTGCAGGCCGCAATGTTTGCAGCTCACTATCAAAACACGTGTTGGCTACAACGTTTGACTCGACGCCACACTACAAAACTTGACTCGAACGAAAGTGGCACAAATCTCGCCACTGGGTGTCCGAATTGTCATCGACACGGTAAAAAGCTGGAGCCCTTGGGCGAATGTTGAACCACATTTGCTAGAGGAAGCTAAGCGGGCCGTCGAGAGAATGTCAATTCGCATTTATCGAAGGATGTTGAAGGGGCCGGGGGATTGTTGAAGCGGAATAGCAAAACTATCCGTACAGTAGGGGATCCCACTGTCAAGAGCATATCGATGCCGACGTCGGTCGTGAAGAAAAGAAGTGGCGGTCAGTTTGGCCATCAACAGTCAGGGGCTGTTATTAAAGTTGACCTTCTGGCAATGCTCCGTGTATAGGGTCGGTGGGAGATGATGTCAGTCGCGCGCGGCTTACTGTATTTGATCCTGTCAGCACGGAAATCGGCAAAGTTTGCCAATGAGGACAATGGGAAGTTCTTGGTTGGCTTGCGTGTAGCGCACGATAGTATCACGGCCTGCTCGCCGGGCTGCGTGCAGCGGCGGTCCACCGCTGCTCCGACCTCGAGGTGGTTGGCGGCAGCGCGCTCATCCTCCGCCAACTACGCGCTTTTCGGCCTCCCAAGAAATCCCGGCTTCTCCGCGCAGGCGCGACGCCTCGCGGATCAGCTCGGTGGGCGTCACTGGATCCACCACGTGCGCGCATAACAAAATGGCTGATTCTCAGGCCAACCTAGCCATGGAAACCCGCACCAGTTCGCAGGTGCTCCATCCGTCGGCACTGGCACTCTCCATGTATCTGAGCAACGACCTCAGCCCGTAGCTGGCCGATACGGCCGACCGTCGGGCTGGTTTCTCTGTTTTGGCGTAGGGCTCTGACCCTCGCTACCTACAACAGCGACCAGGACGCTTTCCCCGGCGTACTGTGCCCGAAGTGTGTTACGGCCAGTGGTGGAGTGGCTGGCTACGCCTGCGACTCGCACCCACTCGCTCCCGTCAACGAGGGCCTACTATCTGAAAACACCATTCGGCGCACCCGGACAGACTCCCTATACCGCATTGTGTATGAAAATGACGCGTATGTCGGTAGTTAGCTATTGTACATTTATGAGGCAGATGCTCTTAGTACATGTCTCGCAAGGACCATGATTTTTGTGAACTGGCGCGGTACATTGCGGATTCCCAGACGTGTAAAAAAGATGAGAATGACGATTTATCAGAGAGCCTTACAACTGGGCGAAATCACCCACTGTCGTCACGAACTTGCTGATTCAGGCGCAGTGCGGGAAGAGAGAGAAGGGGAGCGATGTGGAATCCCCACCGCGCATTGCGAATGGTGGATGGTGGTCACTCTGCTGCACTGTACGCCAACTAGTACTGCAGGTCTGTGTGGCGCAACAACATTTTTGAAGTTGCAAGTCATACACGTCGATTGCGGATCAGGACAGGCGCTTTGGCTAAAATTTTCAACCAAGTATCCATTATTACAGAACCTTGAAACGGAGCAACTCCCATCGTGCGACGACACGAGGATGGGACGGAGGCATGTTTCAGTGATTCATCGCCATCATCTTCCACGTGGCACTTGTGGCCTATGCAGTTCGCTCAACGTTTTGGCCTGATGGCCACGGAGAAAGCCAGTCGCACATCCTTTTGACGATCGTTTTCGCTGATGCGTCATGCAGACATTTCGATCATCAAGCTTGTGACAAAAGTCGTCTTTCATTGAATGCAGGCGACATGCGATCTTGTGCCATCTTGAAATTAGATACCTGATACAAGCGATACACTTCGAACGGCAAAATAAAGAGAGATATTGGGAATATTGTCGATTGTGAAACCTTTCTAATTGGATATATATTCTGGATCTGGTCAGCCTGGCGGTCAAACTGTTGCGTAATAGTTCAGTACCTGTGTGTCACATGACATCTGCAGAAGTTCACCCAGTGCATGTACGTAGCCGCAACGGCTTGTCTCCGACTCGACCGTGTGAGCAACAGGACGGAAAACAAGGCGAATGCCATGATATAAAATTAACGATGGGTTGGGATTTGTGTGACGTTGTGCTGGTGTGCTACAAAGCCTCCACTCAACCTCCATCCATCCTCTCCATGAGCTCAGGCGGAACTGACAGAGTATCGTGGTGATAATACTGTAGGAGATCAGCAGTTGCGATTGCGTATATCAACATAGCCGCCGGCGAAACTACTCTACATATAGTAAAGTAAAGGCGATTGAAAAGCAAATGATGACAAGGTACAGGGTGAAGATTCCGTTCTATAATACCAAATGCAAAACCGTGCATGCTATTCTCTCTCGCGCAATTATTATCTGCAGGGTTGTAGTTTATATGTCATGCGACTACAGTAGTACTATCGACTCTATTGCACAGCGACTCTCATGCTTTATGGCAGTTGTGCGGTGCGGTGTCGTAGAATAAATACGTGCGCGGTGGCTTGAGTCCTTACTCGTCCGAGATCGCGGGCGTAAAGAGCACCATTTCCTTGCGGTTGGTGTCGAGCAGCAGGCGGAGTCGTCCTTGGTTCTTCATATAGTATTCGTCCGCTAGCTTGCGGAGCCGCTGGTTCTCATGCCGCAGCACTTCCTTGTCTTTCACGACCTCGACGTACTCGTCGAGGTGCGAGCCCGAGGCCTGAGTGTCTTCGTCTGAGCGCTCGCTTTCCTTGTCTTCCAGCACCGTATTGAGCACAGTCTCGAGCTCCTGGACTTGCTCACGCAGCTCATTGATCGTGTTCTGCACAATAGGAAAGATGGAGTTAGAAGTTGTTCGCGTCTGTTTCCTCAGGGGATGAGAACGTACGATCTTCTTGTAGTAGCAGCGCTTGACAATCATGCGCTGTTTGGCGCGGCGGTCGTCGTCGGTGGCGCCCGGAAAGAGTGCGCGCGTGCTGCGTCGTCGAGCGGCGCGTGCCTCTTGGCCCGGCGTGGGCGGCTTGGTGGAATCACGCGCCTGGTCGTCCCCATCGTCCACGGGGTTGGTGAGGTTCTCAATGGAGAGATACGCGCGCGAGACTTGCGGCTTCGCGTCTGTGGATGCTACCGGCGTCGAGGTCTCTGCGTAACGGAGTTTCCTATCAACAAACAAACCGACTCAGTTTGCTGCTCGAACTCAAGTCGGCTCTAGCCAATGAAACTTACTGCAAAGTCAAAGCACCGAGAAGCGACGATGCCTCGGTCGTGGTCGGGCTCCCACTCGTGAGAAGCGGTTGCTGGAGGTTGTTAGCGTACATGTCGTCGTCGTCTTCTTCGGTCGAGTGCTTAACCACATCCTCCAACTCGTCACTGGAGGTGGACCCGGTAGACGACGTCTGACGGTGGAACGCGACGGGCTCGCTTTTCATCTCAAATTCGCCATCTTTGCGCTCGTCAAAGTCCGTGTTGAGAAGCGCCGCGATCGGAATCATTGCACCAGGCCGCCACATGAAGTGTTCGTTGTCGATGTGTGGGAAGACTGGATAAATGGAGAGTGGTTGACCTTCTCGATGAGGGCTAATTGGTGAAACGGACCAAATAAGCAAGCGGTCGCTGTCGAGAAAATGAGCTATTGAACACTGTGTGCGCAATCGCGAGATGATGGGTAGTGGTGCGTTGTGCTCTCGGCGCGGAGACGTGTCCGAGTCCCAAACGTAGCCCCGGCAATTCTGGGTATGTCGCCTGTTCTTGGCTGGCGGGCGAGAGACAAGCCGGTGGGTTCGCCAACACACACACACACACACTCCCTCTTTGTGCAACCGCTTGCTGATCTAGTGGATCACTTGCAGTACTGTATGTCGTCTGCGTTCCCACACATACACGGGATCGGATCGTCGCCGTTGTCTTGACGACTCGCTACGCCTAGTACACGTAGTGGATCGCCCCGTCGGCCGTAACTTACTTGAACCAATCGCCACGCACTTGATGGAAAGTTGTACAAAAGCGAAGCACGGACGCAACGGACGCGGCCGCGCGATTGCTCAACGCCACAGCGCCGCAGCCTTGCGTGCTCTAGTGGGTAGTAACGGCCACGGAGACATTTCAACGCGGAAAATGATCCTGAGTTCTGTCAAGAGTGGGGCAGCTCTGTTACACGCGACTGTACAAGATATTACCAACTCACCCACGACCAGACGACAAAGTTGAACACACGACAGGGCAGAAATGGAAGATACTTCGAAGTACTGTATATATACCTTCCATTTCTGCCCAGGCAAGTCTGCAGTAAGTAATGAGAGCCCAGAGTGCAGATATGTACAGGAATGTCATAATGCGCGAAGACATGTTTTGCATGGGTGCTCCCGGGTTGCGTCTGTCTCTCTCTCCCTCTCCCATGGCAAAACCGACGCCCATCACGGCCAGTAATAGTTTTGTTTGCTGTGACGGGCTGGCTGATCCACTGCACGCGGGCATTGACATCAGTGTATGCCGCCTTGCGAACGTGGCGGTGACGACTGGCTTCGTGGACAGCGCGTACTCTGTGCGATGCTGTCACGTTGGCACCGCTGTGATTCGTTAATTCGCTGCTGCCAATCAGGCCATCCATCTAGTTAGTTTCACGCAAACCATAGCGATTTCGGGGGAGGGAAGGCAGTGCAGCACTCCTTTCTGACAACTCACTCGTGCCGTGCAATAGAGTCAGGAAAGACGCGCCTCGTTGCTGGTGTTTTTGTTGCCGCTATTATACAAAGATACATGCCGCAACATGTATTATTGCATGTGTCTGATTCAACGCTATCCCATGCCGAGGTGTTCAGTGTAGGGAATAATTAGAAGCACTAACGTTGCATTGAACCATCGTCGAGTTCGTCTTTCGCCTGCTGAGACTCTACAGTCATACTGTACCACAGGGGTTTTCTTCGCTCTTTGCGCTTCTGGCCCACGCTTGTCAGGCGAATTATCAGTTGCCTCTGGCTCCACCCCCTATTGTAGAAGGCTCAACCGCTGCGGCGATCAGACACATACTTTTGGTTCTGGCCTACAACTGCACATTACCGCCAGCTGCATCATCAGAACACTCCTCCATGATTATGGTTCCCCCACTTGGGATTTTCCAGGCTATCATCACCACCCACACCTCAGCGCTCCCCTCGCCGGAGTCTCCCCGTCGCCCCACACCAGCGCATGGTTTTCTTCGATGGCGGATCTAGAGGGAATCCTAGTCCCGGTGGTGCCGGCGCAGTCGTCATGCGCGCTCCCTTGCTCGAATGCGGCCATGAGCCTGGTGGCGCGCGCCAACTACCACTAACAACCAGGCCACTTACTCGGCATCAGCGGTGCACATCAGCATGGGTGGACGCCGCTCGCACTCAGTGTAGTCGGCGACAGCGTGCTGGTCGTCCACCAGGTCGCTAAGTACCTCCGCCCCCTCTACTATAATGACGCCTTACCAATCGCCTCGGCGTCGCCCCCTGGGTGCCATCAACTCCGAGCGTGGAACAACTTGTCCAATGCCGCTGCCAACATCACCATGGGCTTCAAAGGCAACCAATAGAGCGTTTACCCATCTTCTCAACTTCCCAATTGTCATGTCTGAAATACTGAAGTACTGGGGATGGATGATTCTAACTCAGTTAGTGCACACGTCTTCTCAGACTCCTTCTCTTTTTGTTGCTCACTGTGGCACACAATCCTAAGGGCCAGCGCGAACACGTTTACTTGACTTGACTGTGGCAATGTGCATAGCCCACAGCCGTCAGCATTTGCTGTGAGCTTTGGCACTGAAGCATCCTCATGTTTGTTTCACACGGTGTTTGTTCAACCGAACTGGGCTTTTTACCGTCCGTGTATAGCGCTAGTACTGTATTAGGTATACATGGGTCTGAGCTGGTGTGGCCCACACCCCAAATGGTGTTGGCAGCTGCTTTTTCAGTTGTATCAACGCCTTGCAGCATGTCAACCAGCTGCAGCAGCATCCCTCACGTTTAAGCTCTAATTCCAGTCTTTTAATTTGCAACAATACTGATCCTTTCCCATTTAATCCCTGTTTTAGACCAGAAATAAACCGTTTTACCTCTAGGTTGTGGTCACGCCCAAGCAGATGCCCATCAAGCTTTCGGGGCTTGCGGTGGAGAGCTACGAAGTATGGTCGACAGGCGCACAAGTGTTGGAAGCTGCCGATCGCACGCACGGTTCATTCACATCAGACTTCCACCGCTCTTGCATTCGCTTTCTCTCCTCGAGCATTTCAAAAATGGACGTGACCAACGAACCATTCTACCCGGCATTCAAGGCCGAGCCGCTGCTTTCGCCCCTCGACGCCGAAATGCGCGCGGCGCTCGCGCTCGACATTGGCGACTGGGACGAACCGGAAAGTGAGGGCGATTTGAGCAGCACCCCGAGCAACTCGACCAGCGACGCCGCGGTCTCGTCAGTCGCGTCATCGCCCGCGCCGTCCATGTCACTCTCGGACACATCGTCGTCATCGTCGCGGATCCAAAAGAAGGCGGCCGTCGCTGCCTTGCCGGCCGAGGTGCTGGCGCACATGCCGCTGCCGCCGCGGTCGGACCACGTCGACCAAAAGGAACGCAACCGACTCATCGTGAAGCGATGCTACTACAAGAAAATCGTACGTCTGTGTCTTGGGAGAAAGAGGAAACGAGGTCGCTAATCCTAGTGGGTCGTGTGTACTGAATAGTCGACGCTAAACGAACTCCGCACGGAACTCGACCGCGTCGAGACCAACTACAAGCACTTGCTGCGGCAAAAGCACGCCGACAGCGCGCGCCCGACCAGCGCCGCCGAGCTCGCGCAGCAGCAGACGCGGCAGCAGCAGCTCCACGCATCCTACGTCCAGCTCACGCTTCTCTCCGATACGCTCCAACGCGAAAACGACGAGCTCCGTCGCGTCGAGAGCGACTATATGAAGATGGAAAAGCAGATGCAGCAGCTTCAACTCACGCAGAACAAGAACGTCCAGTCGCAACTGGCCACGCAGGAACACAAGCGGCGCAATCCGATCGTCGAGCTCCACCGGCTTTCGGTGAGCGACTGCCACTCGATCGCCATGGACGCGTACGCACGCATCACGGCGTTTCGCGAAAGTCAAAATCTCCAGACGACCGGCGCCAATATTTTTGGGTGGCGCGACCGCCACTGCGTGCGCGACAACAAGCTCATGTTTTTGCTCGAGAAGCATTTCCCGCAGTTCTCGGCCGAGTTCATTTCGTCGAGCGTGTGGTCGCTCTTGTCCAATGCCGAGTCGCTGGCCGACACGTACTCGCCGCATCTCGACGTGTTGTACCACGAAGTGCAGCGCGTGGATGAAGACAATGTCGTGTTTTACCATACGCTCGAACGGTCCGACGCGATGGACCTACGAATCAAGGCGCTGATGCTCGCCTCGCGGGTCTACCTCGGTCCGCAGGACGGCTGGCTCATTCTCTTTCGCGGGCTCGACCCCAAAAAGTACCTTATTCGCGAAGGAGAGCCGCCACGCCCCCGAGACCGTCGCGGCCGCAACAAGATTGAGCCACAGAAGGAAGACATTTGGATCGACACGTTTGTCTGGGGCCTGTTCAGGCCGGACGCGACCGGGAAAGGTACTATGGAAGACTTTGGTGGCTTTGTCGACGGCACGCAGCTAATCTCGGCGAGCGTTTGGATGATTGAGAAGCTCCAGTTTGTCGTGCGCTGCGAGAACAAGGTCATTGGCCCACAGTTCCTCCTGTCATCATGAAAGACCCCGAGTCATTGGAAACGAGGGGGAAATTTTGTCCACTGAAGTGTGCATGCTGATGAGTACTAGTATATAACGTATATACAGTAATACCCATTTGATTTGTCTATATTGTACACTCGACGTTGTACGTACTTAGCTCAAGCCACACATGGAATTGTCGTGTTCCTATTCAGAAGCGTTGCGCAGAAGCAGCGGCGTGCCGTGGACCGCACACTCCCAGCGCACGACCACATTGAGAATCTCCACGGACCAGAACGGTGCGGTGTTGCCGATCGGGGGTGTCGACCCGCCAAAGTGCACGTCGCAGTCCTCTCCGTGGGGCCCAGAACGATTAAACTGGGTCCACGAGAAGAGATCCTGCCACACGATCTTGCCAGAATGTTCTCCTGACGTTGGCAGAAACAGCTCCCGGTCCTGGAGCCTGTCCTCGCCCAGTCCTCGACAGATTACCATCTCCCCCGTTGGAGTCGCCACGCGCGAGACAAGGAATAGACTCTTCAAAAGCACGATTTCGTTGTTGGCGTCCATGGCACGACACTCCTGCAACAGCACGACGTTGTGTTCGTCGACGCGCTGCACGATTACACACTTCAAGTCGACTGTGGGCGAGAACAGGCGGGCATACCCTGTCGGGTCCGTCATCATGGACCACGAGCTGTCGCTAAAGGTCGACGGCGAGACATCGCGAAACGTCTTTTGGAACGAGTACTTCCAGTTGTCGTCCTCGAAGTGGGTGTCGGCTTGCCAGCCCGCGACGCCCGTCATGGCCTCGTGGGTCCGCCGCGGACTGCTCGTGAGCAAGTGCACATCATTGATGGCCTGCGTCTGAAGGGCGTTGCATTCGGCACGGCTGAGCGGCTTGATGAAAATGGCCTTGGCCATCTGTGTCGACATGAAGAGCTCGTGCTCGGTCGCGAGCAAATCGCGAAGATACGCCGAGCGGTCGTGCTGGGCCGCTACAAAGCGTCGCAAGTTCTCGTTCTCTTCTTCCAGTGCCGTGCGCGAGACGGTGAGCTCGTCGAGCAACTGATCTTTTCGCTGGGTCTCAACATGCGCTGTCTCGTTCTGCTTGACCAGTTCCTGGAACTTGCTCTCGAGCTGCTCGACCTCGGACCGCAGCGCGTTCAGATGCGTGATCTTGCGGTAGTAGTGGCGCCGCACCTTTTGGCGATTCTTCTCGCGCCGCAATTCATCCACGGACATCAACGCCTCGTCTGCTGCGGCGGTCTTGTGCGATGGGGACGTCGGAGGCGATGAGCCTGTCGAGGAGCCCGCTGAGTGGATCGAAGACAGTCCATGGTGTAAAGACGCCGTGGCGTGGGCGGATGAGGCCGAGGACGACTCGGCCGTGTGGAAGTGGAAGTGGGACGGCGGCATCGAGTAAGTCGGCGTCGCTGATCCACTGAGCTTGCGCAGCAATTCAAAGTCGTCGGGGCCGAGCCACGGCGTGAACGGATCGGCGTGAGGTGGGTCCATCGTGACAAGTTCCATTGACAGATTGAGTCCAAAGCTGACTGTGGACAAACTGCGGACCTCTCGATTTGGACAGATCGGGCAAGGTGGGTCCTCCGAGTGGACGCTTTGGAGAGGTAACTGACCGGAGATGATGATGCAGTGGCTGGTTAGGCAGTTGACGTTCGATTGAGTTATGGCGACTGAAGCCACCGAGTCGCGCGTGGTGGAGCAGTACACTGTACAGTGACGGATTTGCGAAGTTGATCAAGAGGAGCGTGGAGAGGATCGAAGGGCGACGAGGATGCGTCGGTACAGGCGCACGCCGAAGAATGGTGTTCAAGATTGCTTTAGCGCCGCTCGCCCGCAGTTGGTGGACTGCCGACAATGCGCATGGTCTGGCCAATTTGTAGACAAGAAAAAAAAGAGGATGTGCTGTGGAGTTTCAGCTCAAGAAAGAAGGAGGAGGAGTTCAATCACGTCAGGAAACACTCCCAAATAAGATACCTCTTCGAAACAATAACGATGAACAAGCTATCGTGAACGTAAAATAATTGATAAGATCCTCCAGGAATTTATGGACGTCCGAAGGAGGCCATCTGTGATGCGAAAGATATGTTCTTTGTCCTCGCTATCCACGGTACTGTACACTAGAGGCCAGCGCGCACTGGCAGCACCACCGCTCCACAGTCATAGGTCATTCTGGATACTCCATAATGCTAACAACACCATACAGTATATAACCATATAAGGATACTCAACGATGATACAGTTCAACATTCGCTTGGCAGCAACAGGTTTTCGACCAGCTGGATTGCTATGCCATCAACTCCGTGACCCATGCAAAAGGAGATCGAAGGCTGCGCACTGGCCTCATTCTCCCCAGAGCAGGTACAGCACCTCAGCAACATGGATTGGTATCAGTGATATCGATTGGTACTGTATCAAATTGATGATTCCTTGTACTGTACGGTGTCCAGAGGTACGGTTGCACTATCGAATTCCTTGCAGGTCTTTGTTGACAAGACCGCAGTGCCTCGTTGGATAAGCCGTCTCACCTGTGGTGGGATGGGGTGGTGATGAAAAAGATACCTCGGTGCGAATTTTCACGTACTCACGGATTCGGGGCATGGGAGGTGCAGTCATCATGGACCGATCTCTGTATGACCTTAGTTTACAGTGCATTTGCAACCCAGCCATCCTGCCACTACATGGTGCAAGTATCTATTGACTTATGGATCAGCCACAGAGCTCAAGAAGCACGCGTTTGAACCCAGAAAAATATACAAGTAGTCTGAAAAGACCGTCTCAACGTCTCCGGCTCCTGGTCCACTTCGTTCTAGGCTGCGGACATGTGGACCCACTGTAGAGTCACGCTACAGTAGCGTTCCCGCACAGTATTACAAACCGTAAAATACTTGCGTTGAGTTGGACAGAGACTCTGCAACGCGTCTCGTGAAGCGAAATTTGGGTGCGCACCCGTGCGTGTGGACACTGGGATTGCCGGTGGGTATCCACGAGTGGATAGTTTATCGGTGGGGCGAAGGTGAGCGGAAAGGGTCGGTTCTGTGAGTTTCTAGAGTCCGGTCTGGAGCTCAATCCTTTCGTGAAGTAGTACCGTAAGCGAACAGCCGAGGTTTTAGCTTTCAGCGAGCACGCACGCAGTGCAGTATCTCTCGTGTAGGACACGAGTACCAGATCCAACCCTGTACGCATTCTCCCTCATCGGTGGCACGAAACAGATTATGAACAGTGTACATGTATCTGATAAGAGAAGAAATGATGGTGCCCCAAGGAACGCTGTCATCGTAGAAAACCAGGGTCTTTTCTTATCCAGTTGGTATTAGGTCCCTTTTGTAGTCTCTCACCAGTGTTGACTGTACGTGCATTCACTCGCTCAGCAAACCGTCTGGAGTCGAAGTTCGCGCATCATGCACCGCATGGGTCCATTTCACATCCGCGACTCCCGAAAACTATCCTCATGGCTACATTTCTCCACACGCCACACCCACCCCTAGATTTGTTAAATTACTGTAGACTCCATACAGTACTAAAATATGTATAGGACAGTATTGTTAGTATACGCCTTTTGTGGAGCATGGAAGGACTTGCGGGAATTCCCAAGTGCCGTCTGCTTCGAGAAGGACCCAGCAGCAAAAAAGGGTCCAAGCAGTGGGAGAACTCATATCAATCAAACAAGACCTTTAGACCATCGAACACTTTTTAGACCATGGCATGGCGTGATTGATGGCCCACATCGCCGCTCGCCAAGAAATCATGGAAGAAGAAAGTAATCTCAACGTACAGTAACTCTGATTCATTGTTGCTCGTGTGTGAATAGGACACGATCTTCACGCTCAAGACGGAACTGCGCGTGCTCATGCACGAGTACAAGGCCCTGCTGCTTGGCCACAAGAACAGTTCACAAAGACCCAGCGGGGTAGTCGATACTGTTGTAGATAGCGAATTCAAGCCACCCCTGCTGCGGCAGTACGCGGATCTCGCCACGGTGAGAGCGAGGTTCCAGAAAGATAATGTCGAGCCTTACGCACTGAACGCCGAGCTTATGAAGGCCGGGGTCAGGGCCGCGTACAACAGCAGCTTGATACGGACGGTCCGGTACGTAACGGTTCTCAAGTACGTGTAAGGGTACAGTGTAGTGGCTTTAGGATTTCCCCAATGCTACACTGTAGCTCTACCGAAAGGCCATGCCGACAGCATTGTCGCCCCGGTTCCATTTCCAGTCGCAATCCGACGCCGAGTACGACAAGATCATCTCAATAGCGCGATATGATATCCTGGCGCTTGTGTACGACACCTAGAAGCTCAGCAGCGGTTCGCGTGTGCGAAATATTGGCGATTGGCCTGGCTATCATCCACAAGCTGTGAGAAGGAAGGTTGAAGGCTGTTGGCTGAAACGGCTGACCTGTGAAGGCGGTCGTTGCGTGTTTTTTATGAACGTATTGTTCGTGTTTTTCGTCTATGGGCACATCCACGCAGTACTGCGTAATCCCAGGTGAGATATGTGCTTGATAACTCCCAACCACGCCAAACCTATCGTAGCAACCCTTGCTCTCAACCGTTCGTGAGCTTAAAGAGCGGGCCGACTGCCAGATTCTCCCATCACAATGCCATGAGCAACACCTCCATCATCCAGAAGTGCGCATTGTCGTTCGACGTATGCCGCCTCTCGCCTCCAAATTCAAAGTGGACGGAGGAGCCATCACCATGGTCCTCAAAATACGTCCACGAAAACATCTCGAGCCACACGACATTCGTGGACTTCGGACCGTGAAGATCCACGCCTACTAACCGGGCTGGGTCGAGTCCTCGGAAGATCGTGAGCATACCCTTGTTGATGTGAAACCGCGAGCCGAGCAGCAGCGTCTTGAACACGGTCGACTGGCCCGGTCTTTTTAAGATGCGAAGAAACACGATATTGTCGTCATCAATGCATTGGACCGGGTAGAGCTGCGAGGTCATGGTCGACGAGTGGAGAGACTGGTAGTGGCGCTGCGTGGTCATGATTCCCAGCCGCGGTCGCAAAGTTCGACCGCAGTGTGGCCCCGAAAGGTCTTGGAGATCGAGTACTGAAGCTTGTACCTACGTGGATAAGGTCACGTTCGAGCTTGGCGTAGTAGGATCGTTGCACGGCGAGGCGATGGCCGCGGCGCTGTGCGTCTTTCGCGGCGGTTGCCGCACGCGCCTGTGCCTGCACAGCAGAGGCGTTGAAGCTGTCACTGCCGCTCGCGTCGAGCAGCCGCGGCTGGATGGGCACGAACTGACGCAGTGGTGCAAAAGTAGGCGTCCGCATCGGTGCTGCCATGGCTTGGAATTTCTAATGATGAGGTGCGAAGTGGTGGCCAGTTACGAACAACCCCATTCTAATCAGTTCGTATCAATATGGTCAGCACTTTCACGGAGAGTAACTCTGAGAAGTCTGGTAAACAAACCCGAAAACTTCTTCTGTAAAATACGCCCGAATTTTACAACAGAATTTTTCCAATGAAGGTTGTTAACCGATGTACGTCCAGCGTGTTGCTAACAGCGATGGGCATCTGGTGTGATGGGCACCTTGCACCTTGAACCTCTGGAAAACCTGTGCGATGGGCACCCTGGGAAACAGCGCTCGAATCCTTCAATAGTTGGAGAATGGCAGTCCAATGGGCTCGAATCCTTTAAAGGTCCGCCAAAGTCCATCCAGTGTCATTCTGCATTCAGTTTCATTCTGCAATTTGCCGTGAAGACCACCCATGCCCGGCATATCACGAACGACAAGCAAAGGTATTATCCTCCAAGACCAACGGAGGAAGGCTTCGTCGGCTACATCAGGTACGAGTCCGATTTACACTGCGCTGTTTGCATCCCGACCTAACCAGGCAAATGATTCCGCTTTTACGACTAGACATAACTATCAACATGACCCAGAGCACCCATTTCATGTCTGCTGGTGAGGAGTCTCTCATCCCTGTCCGCTGGCCTGGCGACATCGTCCCACTCGGCGATCACTTCAACCCGGACAAAATACAGTTTCAAGACCTCCCGATAGAGTCGATGTGCAGCTGCGAGCACCCATGCCGGGTCAATACGTGCTCCAACGCCAGGTCGTACATCTTTTGCGACGTATACAGTTGCCCCTTCGCCGGATTGTGCGGAAACGGCCTTGAGCCGTCAAGGTGCCTGGGGCTTATTAAAAGCGCCACAACGAACGAGTTTACGGTGGCAGTCACGGACGTGATTGACACGGGATTTCGGCTCTACACGCATCAGGACCCGGAACACGACGCTGGTGCGCGCGTGTGTATTGATGCACGCGACTATAGCAATATGCTTCGCTTCGTGAACCACTCGTGCTTTGCAAACGCGCGATTTCGACAGGTGCACAATGGCACTGAACACACGATTGTCATGGTCACGAACCGTCGGCTTGAGAGGGGCAAAGAGCTGCTTGTTGACTACGGGAACGACTTGCGGTTTTTGTGTCGTTGCAACGGAAGGGACTGCCGACATGCGGGATCAACTTTCGATGCCAACGACGCGGATGACGAGATGGAAGACGAGCGCGTTGGACCGGATGTTCATGCAGAGAAATCAACTACGCTCGAGGAGTCGGACGATTTTGACCCCGACGATGACAGTGACTTTGAGTAGGAAACCATGACCGAAGTTGTCGCCTGGCCGATATTCATAATTCAATATATGCTTGAGTCCATTTGACGCTCTTACTAAACACTCTGTTTGAACTCACCTGTGACTAGTTGGGAATTAGGTGGCCGATGTGCGTAGAAAAACTTCGCGAATGGTTCACCATACCCACTCCTTTGTGCACCAGGCATGTACGCAGTGGCGACTTGGGTAGCGCTTTGGAGATCCCTGTCCCCGGAAGCCTCGATGCGTTGACGCACGGCTTCTACCTGGTGTATGGCTCGCCCTAGTTCCACGATACCGGCCTTAAGCCCTTCGACTTCTTCGACTCGAGACCACACAAGCCGTGAGCTCGCATTAACCCTTTCGTTGCCACTTTTTGACTTCAAGTTTGTATGGGTAATTTCCATACTTAAGCCTTAAATAACGATAAAGCGGTCATTGTACACGTCCCAAAACCGGATTCAACACGGATTTTCAGGTTGGATAGTGTCAAAATGACTGGATTACGGTCATTTAAGGCCATTTCCGTTAATACTTTTTGGTATAATATCTGACTAGCCAATAACAATATATAGGTAATAGGCCCTCTTATCCGACATCAAAACCTCTATTTATCCGTTTTTGTTCAAGTTTACAAGGTATTTATATATTATGCAGAGGTTTTTCTTCCCGTTTTGACTTATAATTGACAAAAGGTGCAAATAGGGTTCTCCTTTAATAACCGTGACGCAGTCATTATACTACCTTTCGGCAACGAAAGGGTTAAGCAGGATCTTCGCATTACGCGCAGCGCGACTGTCACTTGAAACGCGACATTCAGTAGCTTCTAAGATACAGCGTCAGTGCTTAGTCGCAGATGCGACCATCTCAGCGAAGCACTTACCTTCTGTTGGACGTTGAAGTGCCCCGGGAGCGACTCTCGCGCGCTTGCTCGCACTGCCAGGCTCTGTCGAAGCGGCGGCTCGCTTTTGTCGCTGTATGTGGAGCCAAAAATCGTCAGGCCTAATATTCCCAACAATGACGCATCGACAGAGCACGCACCCGGTGTGTGACAGGAGCTTTTTCCATCGCATGCTCGTGCTCGCTTGCGCTTGTTACTGGCGCCGCTGGATACGCTCGGAACCTCCTCTTTCACTTCCGTAGAACACACACTGAGACACTCAGACGCGACAATCGGTCGCCGTAAGGGACACAAATGGACTCACCTGCTGCGGGCTCTCGTTCGCGCATACTCGCGTGGTTGAGCGCTTGCTTAGGCTTGGATGTCGGATTGTTCAAGTCCACGCAAACAGCGCATTTGATGCGGCTCTGCTCCGGGTCTCTACCATCTTGTCGGATTCCCCCTGTGGTTTTCTTTTGCAAAGTCTTCGAGAATTTGGAAGTCCTAGAAACCGGTACAACTGGTAATACCAATGGCTCTGGTTTTCACTCCACTGGAAATTTACGCCAGATCGCAACTTTGGAACCGACATGGATCAACTCTCAGATTCGCGTTGTCGACTCTGAAAGCTACCCGTGCAACTCTTGACGAAATATACGCAAAACACACACTCTGATTAATATATCGATGAAATTTAACGGCCCTGGAGGGGAATAAATGACGATTTTATCTGGGGTTGTGGTGAGAAAGTGCTCGAAGAGCTGTTCATCTATGTGTCGGAGTTGCTCAAGTGCGCAAAGATGGGAGAACGCAACCTAACCGTATCAAAAACAAACCTAGCCCTATCAAATGATATTTTTTTTGGGCTCTCAAAGTTGCTCTAGGTCGATTCACGTTCACGCTTGCCCAGAATCGTGATTTGAGGCGAGTTTTTTTTACCAATGGAGTCGAACTTTATTTAGAAAAAGCTTGACTCCGTGAGTTTTTTAGCTTTTAAGTTAAAGAACTCAAATCACATAACGTGAAGCGTATCTGCGACGTGTGTCGCACCGCGGATCGTGCTTGTGTTATTCTCCTCCCTCGTGAGGATGTCTCGCTATAAAGGGGTGGACAAAACCTTAGCCCAGTCAGTTTATTTGAGATTGCGTGGCCATTTTTGCGAATTTTGACCCGCTAGCTAAATATGATTGGTAGAAAAGACAACTCTTTCGAACGCCAGTCTTTTTGGCGCGCATCTCAAAGAACTGACTGACTTTCAATACAAGAGACTGTTTTAGGCCCCGGTCAAAACCTTAGCCCCATACAAAATCCTAGTATAGAGTCCCCCGACCAAAACCTTTGACTCCAGTCATTTCTCTATCAGCCACGTCCTCACCAGATGGCCAGGGGCCGACTTCTAACTGACAATGAGAAGGGAGCGATCGATGCTCTGAGCAAGGAGAAGTTAGCAGTGCTGGCGATCGCGGTGAGAATCGGTCGCTCAAACAAGGTCGTCCGCAACTACCTCCAGAACCCTGACAAATACGGCAAGAACTATCGCGGCGGCCGCCCGAAGGCGCTTGACGATCGCACCTTCCGCGCCGCCTTCCGCCTTGCCGTCAAAGGCTCGTCCTCTACGGCCATCAAGGCCACGCTTGGGTGCTCCGCGGATGCCCGGACAATTCGCCGTGACCTTCACAACTCTACCAACCTTGTTTACAAGCGGCGCAAGCGATCCCCCATGCTAACCAAGACACACAAGGAGAAACGCGTGGGGTGGGCGCACCAGAACGTGGACAAGGGCAAGGCGTGGGGGTCCGTGGTGTTCACGGACGAGAAGAAATTCAACCTCGACGGCCCAGATGGCTGCCAGTATTACTGGCACGACATCCAGACCGAAGAGGAAGAGTTCTACAGCCGCCAGCATGGGGGCGGCAGCGTCATGATGTGGGCTGGTTTCTCGGCGAATGAGAAGACGGAGATCGCGTTTTTGGA
>JAADWA010000558.1:0-20377 GCA_023335935.1 Pythium phragmiticola
TACAGATTCGGATGAATTATTATGACACTAGGTTTTATCAGACCAAAATCTGATGCTCATGGAATATAATATATAATACTTAAATCAAGTCAAATAATAAACCTATTTTCCAAAATATCGGAAGAATCAGTGTCATAACATTTCGTCCGAATCTGTTCCCCAACAGACGTAAATATCGGTTGCACTCAATAACCAACTGATTGGACCCAACGACCATCTCGTCTGACAACCAAGCCACATCGCTGGCACAACCTCGAGGTCGTCGGCGACAGTACGCTGGTCCTCGGTCAACTCCGCGACTATCGCCTTTCCAAGAGCCCGCGACTACTCCGGATGTACTCTCAGGCTCCGCGTCTTCCGGATCAGTTGAACATCCGCCATTGGACCCATCGTCTCCGTGTCCACAACAAGATGGCTGACTCTTTGGCCAACCTAGCCATGGATTTGCGCACCAGCTCCCAGGTACTGCATCCATCGGCACGCTCTGAACATGCCTCTCTGCACGTCCATTTGAGCAATGATCTACGCCCGTGGCTTGCCGACTTTGTCGACCGCCGCGCCGGCCCCTCTCTTTTGCAGGGCTCGACAAAGAATAATATACAAGGACTTATTGCGTGTATTATATTAATTGTTTATTTCTCGAATTTGCTCGTTTCAGTACAATAATAATTTAATATATTAGGCCAATAATACCAGTAAGCGTGGATTTGGACACAATGAACTGATTTTGTATTCCACAGTAGGTCCTATTAGGACAATTATGCGCCTTTTATGCACAAAAATATACTGTAATAACTGCAATTATTTGTTATTGGTTGTCTCCCTTTTGCAATCACCAAGATTCATTGGTTATTGTATTTGTCGAGCCCTGCTGTCTTGCTGTAGGGCGGAGGCCCCCTCTGAAGCTACTAGGTACGTTAATTGCGCGTGATAGACTCCAGTTTCATCATCATCATTATCGTCTGACAACCCAGCCGGGCTGGTCACCGCCGGCCTCGCGGCAGCACACCCGAATGCCAGGCGGCCGCTTTCGGTCATCGGCAACAGTCAGCTGATCATTCACCCCCTCACCCCCTCCGGTCACTTTACCACGAGGTGCGATGACACGTGGCATCGCCAAGTGGGATCATCACCTACAGACTGTACGGGAATTAACGACTGGGTGTCGTTGCCTGCGGCAGATGCGGCCGCCAACATTGCCGTGGGTTCCCGCTACAGTACACCCCCACTAGCCAGGTGTGAATGGGCAGGGCTCGATCACCTCATCGCCGGTGGCTGCAGTCATTGGGTGCTTCCCGTGCACGAGAGCAGTGATACTGTAGTCTGACACAATAGGTAACAGGTAACGTCGCTCGCTTCGACCGCTTCGACCGCTTCGACGTAAACACAGCATACTCCGTTCGAATAAGAATGAAGAACAGCATCCAGGCTGGATGTTGCTCAGGGGCGACAGTGAATGATTACCAGATCAACCGCATTCACTCAACTGGGGCGAGTCTCCTTGAGGCCAAGATTGTGCAGCACAACTCCAATACAAAAATGATACAGCTGATCTGTAGCCATCTATCGTTAGTTCAGAACCAGGCGATGTGACTGCTGGTCTTTACGCTCGTGGGTTTTCCGTCCAGAAAATCTTCTCCTGCAGATCACGCTGCTCAGAAGCTCCAGTTCACGTCAAGAGATTCCACACGCGGCGGCCAGTCTCAGGCCAGAGCGGCAGTGGACATCTACGCCAAAGTGGGAAGGGAAGAAGCTAGGTAACGTGTCGAGTAAGATTCACTCAGCGGATCCGAGCTGGCAACAAGACATAATACGGAGTGCACCGGAAAGAGCACCTCGGTTGTGCCCCCAGCAGCTGTGTCTCTATACGGTGTATTAACGATTGCAAGCAATGCGATTTCCAGTATCGGGGACCTCTGCTGTGTAAATCAGTGTTCCCATTGTGCAATCTGCAGCCGAACCAGTCAGCCTCTCTCTCTCTCTCTTTCTTTCTCTCTCTCCCCCTTTGTCTCTCTCTGATGGCATCGTCGACGGTTGACCTGGATGAGCTCCAGAAGGAAATGCTCGAGTTCTTGCCGCGGCTTGATCCTTCGTCATTGTGTTGCTGCAGTATCATTGACACGGCTCTGGGGTCGGATGAGCACCTCGACGAGTGTGAGCTTCGATCTGTGGACGCAAGAAGTAGCGTCGCATCGAGCGACGCAAGCAGTACTTGTGGCTCGCCACAGGAGGATGACCCACGCAGTGAGAAGCGCAAGAGGAATCGCGAGTCGATGGCACGGCTGCGGCAAGGGTGGCGCGCCTCCATCGCGGCACTGCAACACGAAGAAGAGAAGCTGCATGATATATTGCGACGTATGATTGCAGTCCCCGCTACAGACAGCGCGATGGAGATCAACGGGGACGAGACTGCAAATCCACTGGCCGCACTTCGATCTTCCTACAAGGAGCTCGTGCAAGAGCAGATGAGACTGGAAAAACAACGCGCGAGTCTGGAAGAAACGCGGGCCCATCAAGACAAGTACGAGCGGTTACTGCAACGAGGGCTAGTGCGGATTCGCCTCTTCCATGCCATCAACGACAACGACCTGGGCAACGAGGATGGACCAGAAAATGCCGACTCGTCAAGTATCTAGTGTAGCTGATGGCTGTCCGATATCTTGCTCCTCCGCAAACCTGAAGGATGAGTGTAGTGGCCCCTTTAAAAGGATGGGCGTAGCAGCAGCCTTAATGGGAATGTCACGTGAAGACGTGTCCATTGACCATATCACGCGTGATGCTGTTTCATTGACGGACACAGGTTACTATATTTCAAATGAAGCTTCACATCTTCTTTTGTATCACAACTGATCTAATTTTAGTCATCACGTATAAGAGGTATATCTGATATTGACCTATTCATGATCAATACATGTACCCTCCCCTCACTTGAATGACAGTCCGGGACCCGTCGAGGAGATCCCGAACCCACAAATCGAGCCCCTTACGATATCTATGGACAGCGCGTCTTCCTTGCCCGTTTGCGTCGACTCGCTAGTCACCAAAGAGGTTCTGTCGACACGACGCGCACAGCGTCGTCAGCTCCATCGCGAGGTCGTCGCTCGGTCGCGCATTCGCCAGCGCGAGCGGGTGGCACTGCTGGCCAAGCAGGAGACGGCGCTTCGCCAGCGGCTCACGCAGCTTCTCCTCACGCAAGGCACGCATGAAGGGACTCCTTCTATCGATCACGCATACGCCAATCTGGTTGCGAGCCAACAAAAGCTGCTGCTTGAGAACGACGCGCTCGAGAGCCTCGTCCACCGCCACTACTTGTTCAGCCGGCTGGTGCAGTTTGAACGAAGCTACGCGCTCAACGACGAAGCCGAGACCGAGGACAGACCGCCCTCGCGAGCCAAGGCATCCACACGCGAGCGAGCACGTGGGGTGTGGCTGGCTTTTGTCGCTGGCGAGGCCCCGTTCTTTTACGAGCACGAGTCTGCCGAGCAATGCGCGTACCTCGTGAGCGTGTGCTTCCACCTGACTTCCCATCTCGAAGGCGTCTTTGAGAGAGGCACCCACCTGCAGGTCGACGTCACCCACATGCTGGGTTGGTACGCACAGCGAGCAATCCACTGGAATGCCGACCTCGCCAAGAGGATGCTCTACTTCAAGTTCTCACGCTCTGTGACGAAGACCCAGGCGACACTACGCGATATTCAGCAGCGATCGTGGAGTCTGCTGTCGTCGCCGACCTCGCAGGCGCGGATCTACAGCGTTCCGGTCACGACTCAGATCGCCCAGCAAATCGACGAGAACGCCCAGATCGTTCTCCAGCACAAGTCGTACCACGTACCGATCTGGTTCTTGTGCTTGAACGCACAGGCCTGTGAGCCCGGCATCGTGCGCCAGTCGATGATGGTGCTGGACAGGCTTCCACCCGAGTACGACGCCGGAAAGCATAATGTCGTGTGGCTGCGGGAAGGGATCATTTGTTTGACGTTCCGCGAAGACGCCACGACCGGCGCAGTAGAAATCGAGTTTTCCGGGTGCATGCGCTGTGTGGACGAGCGCCACGCACAGTTCATGCTGCTTGACGTCGCCTGTGTGCTTGTGCGATGGGAGAATCTTGTCGTGCCGTCGAGGCTATTGACGTGAGCGTCTTGATCGCATTCGTGCCGCAAAGGACCGAAGTTCCAATCTCCGCCGTCGAGTTGTTGGGCCCTTTCATGGGTGACAAAAGCGACTTGTGTATAGACATAATGAAGATTCCAGTGTCTGTATCTTGATGTATTATCTATCCGAAAGATGAACGAAGGACGCGAAAATCGCCAGGATTGCTTTACATTATTACTAGTATTAGTCAGACTGGTTGAGAGCGGAAGGGAGGGCCACACATATCGTGTGACCCCCTTGTCCACTCAAGAAGGGATAAACAAACAGCAAAAAGAAATACCATACAGACGGACCCTTCTGGTGCTGTGTCTGAACGTATCAAATTAATTAACGATTCCAATATATTGGCACGTGGACAATCAGACTTCCCTCATTCCATCTCACCTCTGATCTTTGTATTTGGCGCTAGCACAGCGGGAGTGAGTGAATATCCCTGGAGCGAACTCTTTAGGAGGCATTGCCATGCAACCCCGTGGCCTAACCGATCTCGTTTAGAAGTGAAAAAAGCGCCGGCTCCATGAGCACCAACTATGTTAGCCTCCGTGCCGAAAGGCCGCTGGCTCGGTTCTGAAGCGACGGGAAGAGGAAGTGGGTGCTGCTTATGACATATAGAAGTGAGTATGAGAGACCACTGCTTCTCATCAAATACCGGCTTCTTTCGCGATACTGAAACTTGCAGGCAACTGCCGAATAGTTCGCGCCCACTGTTATGTTGACTATACGCTGTGAATGTCACACTACTCTTGAGTGCGCCGTCTTCCAGCCTCAAAGCCTTTCTATATAAACGTTGCAGTAACATTCGATTCAGGGTGCGAAGTTTGTGGGCCATTCGAGTCGCCGTCTTCAAAACCTCAGCGTCCAAAGTAGCTGATGTTCCAATAGAAGATGTATGGAAATTGGGACCACCTGCTCTCCTTGCCCTTCCTGCGGGGCTATGAACTATGAACCCCAATCTTCACTGTCTGTCCATACATATAGGCTTTACTTACACTAAACTTCATCGTAAACCTACGAATTGCTACTGTTTGGACTCCTAGCTCATGTCAGAATCAATCTCTCGCTCGCGCCCAGAATTCTTCAGACGGTCACTATTTGTGAATGGTCATTTGTAGTGTATTCGTTATAGTGACATAGGTGCAAAGCAGGCTGCTCGCAAAGAGTGCTCTACCGCAAAATCAAAAACTAAACGAGGTCTTTCTCGTTGGAGGACGAAAGCACAAGTGTCTTTGGGACATATGTGACTGTGCTCCACGAAATGAGATCAGTTTGTGGTCCCCTGAGGCCCGACCTAAAACTATGAACTTAATTTCCCTAACATTTTCTATTTGACATTTGTGATAAAAATCTGGGTATCACACACAAGGAGTATAATCAACCTATTTGCAACGCTCTACGCGATTGTCGGAGCAAGCTTACCAATTTTTTCGAACGGTCAGAGGTACTCCGGAAAATAATATTCTGCGCTTTTCTCAAAAGCCACTTCGTTTTCTGACTCAGGAATAGATGCATTCGATAGACAATGCGATTTGCTATAATTCGGTGTTTTTGGATCGTTATTGACCAACCCGTTCAAAAGTTTTCATTTGAAAAGTGAAATTCTCTATTTCGTTGGCGCGCACTGTACAGTAGTCAATGGGTATCAGTTGCCCGCCCGTACTGTGACTGTCCGCCGACTTGCGGGGTCGCCCCACAACTAGCACCCTGAATCGACTGCTCTATCCATGACACATAGAAAGACCGCAAAGTACCAGGCGACCAAGTCCATGTCAATGCGCACTCGGCACCGTGGCTGTCATTCTCCAAGTTTCTCCAAGCCTCAGATCTCCCTCCCCACGCCTTCTTCTCTCCACCATGAAGTGGCTCACCGGTCTTCTTGCTGCAATCGTCGCCACGCTCACGCTCGTGGAGGCCGCTGAGGTCGGCACGCCCTTCGCTGCCGCGAGCATCGACGCCCACAACACCACCACCAGCACGACCCAAGTCTCTTTCGACGTGGCCACTGGCAAACTCCGGTCGGCCGCCCCGTCCGGCGCCAAGGCGTCGACGCTCGCGACGTGCACGTCGTTTCCGTTGTGGTTTTTCTCAATGAGCCGTGCCTCACGCGCGTTCACGATCGACACGAACAGTGAGACGGCGCCGCGTGGGTGGAAGAACTGGGCCCAGTTCTGCTGGGACAACCTCTCGCCCGGGTCGGCCGCCAACAACGAAATGTTCACTTCCAACGACATCTTCGGCGTCGACAACTGGACAGTCCGCGCGGAAATTTGCCGTGCCTACGAAGTGGCGATCCAGAAGACCGAGTGGTACAGTCGCTCGTTCGTGACGACCCAGAGCGGCAACGGCGCCATCACCGGCGTGTGGCGTCACCAGTGGGTCTTCCCGCAGTCGGTACTGCTCGCGTGGGGCTTTTACTGCGACAACAAGAGCTTCAACGCGCTCTACTACACGCGGTTCAACCTCAAGGGAAACGCGATCGCGACCGACCGGTGCTGGGGGCTGACGCCCGCGACGGTCACGAGCGCCTTTAGTGCGCTGGGCTACGGCTCACCGACGACACTTGTCGGCTGCTTCTAGACCAATCAAGACAAACGAGGTACGACAGGAAGACCCTCCTGTTGATTTCCTGATAGCGTTTTTTTTTCATGATTTGAGAAGATAAAAAAGTAAACAAAAAGACGCAAAAGATACGGAAGTGTCGTTCGGTACCTCCCAGAATGATCTCAAGGGAGCTGTCGCACTACCCATGACGTGCACTTGCTGATCTCTCTAATCTTAGTCGCTGTTGGAACTCCCTGTCCGTGTAATCCTACAGTAAGACAGTACTGCGGAGCACGAGTTCTCCCCTGCCTCTCGGGCGCAAAGGAGCTAATGAAATAGAAATAGGTACATATGCGACATGCTACGGAGCTGGTCATTGAACACGTCCAGCTATCCAAACACGCGCAAGCGGCGGAAGGGACAACCGCCCTTTGGGTGGGCCTCCCACTCCCTGAGCGATCGTGGATCGTGGAAGAACCTTGGTGATTACACATGATTGGTGGGAAATAAAGAATAGCCGTGATATCCTCTCTACGAGCTCACTCCCGTCGTGACAACGAAAGATGGAGACGGACGCGCATCTGGACGCGCTTCTGCTGCAGGACGACTCGGTGTCCGACGGCGAGAGCAGCAGCAGCAGCAGCGCGCTCTGGCCGCCGTCGCTGCTGGCGCATGAAGAGGCCAAGTCGGACGTGGCGCGGTCGCCGTCACGTCCCGACTCGCCGTGCTCCGTCGAGGCACCACCACCACCTCCACTACGGCGGACCAGGCGGCGGAACGAGAAGCGGCGCGTGCGCCACCGTGAGTCCATGGCGTGCTACCGCCACGAAGAGCGCGTGCGCGTGGACGCGCTGACCACCCAGCAGTCTGCACTACACCGCATTCTGCTGCAGATGCTAGCCCATAAGAAACCGATTCACAGTACTAGTGACCAACCCCGGCGGCAGTTGCAGACGCAGTTTACAGAGCTCGTGCGGACGCGAGAGACGCTGGAGAGGGAGCACCAACAGCTTCTCGCGAGCGTCGTGGGCCACACACAGCGGTTCGCTGCGTTCCAGATCATGGTCCAGCGCATGCAGTCCATAGCCAGGGAGACTGCCGCCCCGAGCGGTGTCGAGAGTGGCCACTGGATCGAGTTTCTTCCAGACGAACCGAGATTGCTTTACGACCCGGAATCGCCGGCGTCCACTCGAGCCATTCTCCATGCCGGTCTCGAGGCTATTCAGCGCGTCCACGACTCGCTCTCGCATCCGCAACGCTCGCACGTCATCGCCTCGTGCCTGGGCTGGCGTGCCGAGCAGACGCGGGCGCTGGTCGATGCCTCCACCGGACGCTTCCGCCTGCAAATGCGTTTCACCAAGCGCATCCCGCGCTCGCGGACGACGCTGGCAGAGCTACTGAGCAAGACGTGGGACTTTCTGAATTCGCCCGCACTCATTGCGCGCGTCAATAACGCGGCCGTGACGGCCCATGTCGTCCAGCAGCTCGACGACGACACGATCGTGTTGCTGCGGAATTCGCCCGACGCGCATGGCCACAAGCGGTTTCGGTATTTCAGTCTCAATGCAAGAAGACACGAAAGCGACGGCGCCGTCGGCGTGGTCATGCTCGTGCTGGACAAGAAAGCGCGGCTCGAGCGGCCGCTACGGGTGGAGGAGAAGGGCGCGCGCCTGCCGCCGCTGCGGTGGATGAAGCAGGGCGGCTCGAGTCTGCGGTTCGCGATCGCACGCGACGACGCAAGGGCGATTGAAATTGAGTACACGGGCTTTATTGACAGCCTCTCGAACGAGCACGCTGCTCATCTACTGGTCGCGAACGGCGCGGCGCTGCTGCGATGGGAACACCTTGTTGTGCCGCCGCATCTGCTGCAACAAGATCAATCATAAGTGGATTAGAAAAAATACTAATCCAATTATCATATGAATTATTTGATAGGAGTGATTACGGTAGTTCACTTATTCTATGATTGTCCAACAGGGTTCGAGCGACTGCACAGCATATCTATGTTGCACTGTGGGCTGTATTATACCGGTAGTTTACCATCAGGTCACGTCATCACAAGGTCGTGGTGGTGTTCAAGGATTGACTTTTACTGTACGTTTGTGCAAGAAATAAGATAAAATGGATATACCTCTAATATCAAATTTCCGAATGAGAGACAAAACATATTAGTTTACCAGCATATACATAATCAATAAATGATAAACTTGATCAATAAACGATTTTGTCCAATCATAATGGCAAAGTTGCCTGTGCCGTCACGCTGATTCACATTTGTTGGGGTTGCGTTGGAAGACATTTTGTACTTCGAAGTACTGTAACATTTCTCAGTGGCGAGGGACAATGCCAAATGACCGGTTTGGCCCCATGGGCCTATCCACGTACCTCGATGCCCTGTGCAAAGGCGCGGCGCAGATGTGAGTTTTGGCAGAACTGCAGGGAATTCTGTGCTAAGTCCCTCTTGAGTTTGTAAAATGCACTGTACCGAACTGAACTGGCGTCAACTGCTAAAAAATCTGCGTCGATGATGGGCGGGCTCGAGGGACTCGAAAGCAAACAACGAGTGGTCGCTGTCTGGGGGTCCAACGGAAAATTACATCAGAGGTGTACGGCACAGCTGCTGTACAGTACTATGTGCCCCTGAGTGCAGTACAGCATTTATGTGGTGTCCGCAGGTTCAATACTGTACGCACAGTCTGTGCGTACAACGGGAAAGCTTCTCACACCGTGCACTGCACAGTGCGGCACAGTGCAGTGCACGGTGTGAGAAGTTTTCCCGTTGGAGTTCCCAGTTTGGGAACTAGAGTCTAAGGCAATTTGCCCAGACACTCGTTCCCAGCAGGAAAAATACTGTACTACTGTACAGTCTGCAGCGGGAAACAACTATCCATTAAACCAGTACTCGCATTCATTTCTTTTGTTTATAGTTCTCCAGGCAGGAAAATTTACCGAAGTTATCGAAGACCTGAGTTGTCGTTCTGTCGGACTTCCAAGGTCTTTCGTTTTAGACCCTGCCACGAACACAATTGGAACAGAGGCTTCGAGCCGACCCTTGTGTTCACGTGCGCCTCCTCTCGGAAAGGCCAAGGGAACCGTTCTTGCCTCCCCTCTCCCCATCATAGGAGAACCGAAGGAGAGCCGAAAATGAGCCGTTCCTTTAACGGCGAAGAGCTCATGGTCTTCTGCGGGCCTGAGCTCGACGATGACCTCGCGGCGCTGCTGATGCTGGACGAGTACGCGGTCGCCCATGACGTGGACGCGGCCCAGTGGGCCACGGCGACGACGCCCCGGTCACCGCCGCCGCCAGGCACCCCCAGTGATTCGGACGAATCCATGGCCACGACGACGCCGGCGTCGCCGTCGCCTTCGAACGAGGACACGGAAACCCGCGCCGAGAGCGATAGCGACAGCAGCAACGCCATCGTAGCGCGCGCTTCGCAAGCCGATGACGAGCAGAGACGGCGCCGACGCCACCGCGAGTCCATGGCGCGGTACCGCCAAGAACGGCGCACGCGCGTGGACACGATGAAAGACCAAGAGTCCAAGCTTCAAAAAATCTTGCTGCAAATGCTCGCGCACAACAAGCACATTGCCGGCACCGCGACGACGCGACCGCAGCAGTTTCGAGCGCAATTCACTGAACTCGTGCGGACCCGTGAGTCGCTCTTGCTGGAAAAGCAGGAGCTCGTCGGCAAACTCTCAATCCACGACCAGCGTGCGCGGGCCATGCAGAGCATCTCGGAGCAAGTGTTTGGCAAGTCCATGTTTGTCTTCCCACGCACGCCCGGCGGGGTCTGGCTCCGCTACGACGAGGACGAAGCGCCGTTCTATTATGAACCCATCAAGGAAGAGCTCTGTCGCAAAACCATTGCGCTCGGGCTCAAGAAAATGGCCGAGCTCTTGCGCACGCTGCCGCGCACGCAGCTGCCGCAGCCGTCCGTGGTCTCGACTTCGAACCTACTCGGCTGGAACACGGAGCGCGCGTTCACGCAGAACGAACGCGGCGATCCGGTCATGCTTTTCCGGTTTTCAAGACGCGTGTCGCGGAACCTGGCGACGCTGGATGGCATGTTGGAGCGTGCGTGGAAGATCTACACGTCCCCAGACGTCATGAGCCAGTCGTCGGCGTCCTCGGTGCGCACGCAACTCGTGCAGCAAGTCCACGAAGACATTGTGATTCTCATCCGCAACGCACCGGAAAAGAAGGCTGCCGGTCGCTCCCGGTATCTCGGACTCTACCACAAGATGCGCACCGGTGACGAGCCGGACGCCGACCCTCGGATGGGCCGCTGCGCAATGATCTTTACGATGCTCATGAACCGATCACCACGAGAGGACGATGGCATTTCGTCGTCAGTGCACAACAGCGGCAGTTGGCTCAAGGACGGCTGCGCGTTGATGCGGTTCACGGAGAAGCCGGTGACGCCGTCAAACCGAGACCCGGGCATTGATGTCGAGTACATGGGCTACGTCGAGTGTCTGAACCCGCAGCATGGCGAGCACATGTGGACCGAGCTCTGTCTGCTTATGCTGCTCTGGGAGCACGCGGTCGTGCCCCGGCAGCTCCTCGCGATGTAAGAAGGCGGGGTCTGGGAGTTCGTAATGCTTTAATTTATACTGATTGTGAACAGAGGTTGCCCTGGAATTATCCCCCCTTGCGTGGTGGAAAATGGAGACAGAGTCCCGTGGTCTCCAGCATTTGTCCTCTGCCCCTCTGGGCTAGAGGAGGACCCGAGGAGAAGCGAATGCAATGTGTCGTCAGGCCTTCAGCTGGGTGAAGTGAGTGGAGCGACGGGACGTGGTAACGTCGCCGACCGTGTTGGTGGGCGGACAGGACGAGAGGAGACACCAATGCGTGGTGCTGCCAGCATGACGCAAACGAGAGAGGAAGAGAGAGAGAGATACATTCATGAGCGTATGCTGGGCTTGCTGGATTTTTTTCTTGTCTTGTCCAGGCTCTGGACAAGGGGACCCCGCGATGAATCACGAAGTGACGCGTTGGGAATCCAGGTGAATGGTCAAGTTTTCAGAACCAGATCAACAATCGAGGTGGACGGGTGCAAAATGGACCAGGGCAACCATCCAGGGACAATGCATAGTGAGGCAAAGATCTCATTGGAGATCCCCCCTGGAGATCTTCACTTTGCTGGGCACGATGAGATCTACCGGTAGTGACATTACTGAGTGTCTGGATCACCAGTCTGGTGGCCCGATCTTCGATCAGTGTTCGTATGCAGAGGGCAGATCTATCTATATACCTGTATGCCAAACCCTGTAGATCAAAATGTACCATGCGGATTTATGCCCTTCCAGTCTGGTTGAAGGAGAGACTACTCCATTCGACTCTAGCATCGGTATGCTCAATTCCCTCCAACTAGAGTGAGGCACATGTTCACCAGACCCAGATGAAGGTCAATATTAGTGGTGCCATGCCATGACTTGGTGAGAGCGATTGGTGGTTGCTGCAGATATTATCTCCTAACGTTAGTTCAAACTCCGGAAACAGCCAGTGCTGGGCACACTCCCCAGAATCCAGTGCGCAGTGTGCACGCATACGTATGCCACATATGCATGCGCAGTGCGCACTGGATTCTGGAGAGTGTCGTCGCAATCTGGAAAAAGAAGCCAAGTCCGTTTTTCGAAAAACTCTCAGCTGCCACAGGGATGCGACAAGGGAGAGAGTGAAGATTCAGCGTCGTTGATTGGCTGATCAATCAGACTTTCGATAATAATACTCTGGATCTCTCATATGAGACCACGGTAAACAAAAGTATCCTTATGAAAAACCTCGAGCTGGGAGAACGACTGTAAATTTTTGCCTCATAATTTCGTGAAAAACATTCTTTTCTGGGAAAAGCTATTTGATTTTTCATGATCCCATACAACTGCTGTTTTGAGAATCACGAAACAATGCAAATTTGAACTGTTTAAGGGGTTAAAAAACCAGTTTGGAGGAAACGACAAGAATCTACAACAACAAAAACACGCAAGTCAGAACAACAACAAAAAATCACAAATTTTGAAGACCGAACTGAACGCGTCAGGGAAAACTATGGTTCTTGTCACCAAGTCAACTTTGGACGACTCTGAAGGTCTCTATCGACGATCGCCCTCTACACGACTGGCATGCTAGCTCAACTCGAGGTTTTTCATAAGGCGTGGTCTCATATGTTCTAGTCAAAAATGCTCTTCTGTACGGTACTGTACCGCGCATGGGGCTAAACTTTAGACTAAAGGGGTTTCAGTAGCACACTGGCCTTTGAAATCAAAGTTTGATCTCAAAGGCCTGTGTGCTCTGAGTGCTGCTGTAACCTCGCCCAAGTGCCTCGTGCGCGGATTCTTTTGTTTTTTTAACGGTACAGTTCAGCTATCATTCCTTCGGCGTGCGTACGCAAGGATGCGATGTATCCTGCGACCGACCAGTCAACTAAAAATATTGTAATCATAATATGTCCCTCCAATCTGTAGTGTACCCATTTCGACTGCCGTCGTGCCGAACGCTTGTTTGCATCACATCAGCGAGTTTCTTAATAACTCAATTTGTCAATGAGATATTCGGGTATGACTACTGGTACCGGCAGCAATCTCCAAGTTGGAAGTTGTCCCCTGAGATTCCGAGCCGGTTTCGCTCCTTTGGCTTCCGTGGGCCTACCGGCGCACACTGTAGGTACCAGATTCATTGGTTCTCAGGCTGACAACACTGTACTGTAATAAGAACAGTCCATCACGAAAACACAAAATTGTAATCAGCCTGACCAAATCTCTGGACGTAGCCACACATGAGTGCGTTGTGTGCGGTGCCACGTTGTGAGTGTGACAAGGCATAACGTGGGCCAGTCATGCACGACGACCTCCCCTCCCCCTACACCTGTTTTACCCACCACGATCTGATTGGGCCACTGTATCTATATTAGCCAATCATCGCCGAATAAAGAGATCCAGCGGCACCTGCGACGAGGAGTAGCGTCCATCCCCATGGATTCCCTCTTCTGACCCATCCACGCAATGGCCATGGAATAGGATGAGATGCACATGACACGACTGGTTGGCGAGACGCTGGGTCACAAGGGCGGTGTCCTTCTCTGTCTCAGCGCATGTATGTATATAATGTGCCGATTCTATGCGATCTCATTCTTCCAACTGCGCGGCACCTCGCGTGTCGGTCCCATTGACTGCGATCTCCCACCGCTGCCCATGATTGCTGTCCAGGCCGCCTCGTACATGCAATCGCTGATCAACTCGGCGACGCTTGCTTCTGCTCTGGATACGACGACGGATCTCTTCAAGCGAAGCGCCGTCCAGGACTCGCTCGCATACGTCGATCAGCACGCGGTCGCGCACGACTTCAAAGCCGACCTTGCTCACATGCTCAGCAGCGATGACGGCAGTGAATCGAAATCCAACACGGGCAAGCCTGCACGAAAGCTCACGCGCCGCCAGCTTAAACACCGAGAAGCCATGGTGCGGTTCCGTCAGCGCAAGAAGGCCAAGATCGCCGTGCTCGAGGAGGAAGAGCTGCGGCTCCAGGTGGAACTGGACGAGAAGTTACGCGAATACAAGCGGCGAGCAGCGCGCCAGCCCCCGGTCGTCGATGGTCTCGTGGGGGTGACGAACCGCGAGAAGATGCTGCACCGATCATTTGTGGAGACGGTCGTGCAGATCGAAGGGATTCTGGACGAGAACGAAGCGTTGGAGGAGGCGATCGCCGTCCACGACAAGTTCCACGGGACGCTCAAGCGCGTGCGCGAGCGAATCGTTGAGACCAGTGTGTGGAAGTGCGTTTAGTAATGAGTGCTCTATTGCAAAACCCTGATACTATAAACAAAATAAAATTGTATATGTGATACTGTATTCTTGTGGTGGTGGGTTGCCATCACCGTGCGACTACTGGTATGATTTTCCGGTGCGCGAACAGGATACGTTTGGCCATATTTGGTCACCATGAGAAACGTGAAAATGCGAGAAAAAAGGAAGCGAACCCATCTGAGAACGGAATGACCCAAGCAGCGGCGGACAAAGGAATGTAAACTGGACGGCACGAGCCGTCGCTTCATTGTCAACAATAAGCAATCACCGATGATGAGAGCGAAGAACTGCTTTGGCATCAGCCCGTCGACTTCGTCCGCGTGAGCATGCACCAGTCATTCCACAAAATCGACAGATAACCCTTTAACTTGTACCCCTAACCATGTCTGAAAGATGTTGATTCCCGGTACCGTACAGTGAACGGTACTGTACAGTACAACCTGGGCGCCCCAAGTGTCGTTTTCGTAACTTCTCAAATCGGAATCGTAGTTTCGTACACTCTTCCATGGCCGGGATGACGTACTGGTTTGGTCGCGTTCTTGGCGTAGCATTTACAGTGTATGGAGCCTAACTCCTACCTATCTGATCAGTTGCATTTCCGCAGTTCCAATGGACAGTATTAATATCCGACCAGGGATGGAAGTTCCATCCCTGGTCGGAAACTGTACTGTACTGGAGCCAACGGTCCATCCCAACCGTTTGGGCCCCAAAAAGTGCCCCCAAATTGGGGGCACTTTTTTAGGCACCGAGTAGTCCCTCCTAAGTACGGCACAGTTGTGGGAATTCGTCGAAGTCCGGTATGCTGAACGTCGATCTGATGAACACCTCGCGCAGCGATGAGCGGCTCTCCGCGATCGCTGTAGACGACTTGGACGACGATTTTGTCTCACGTACGATCGACGAGGTCGTCGCCGACATGCTGCCACCACTCATGGCTCCGGGCGTTCAGTACAAGCCGAGTAATGCCGATGACGGCGAAGAAGACGCAGAGATCGAGCCGGAACTGCCGCCGGACGTGACAGCCGCGGTCAAGCGGCTACGCCACCGTGAAGCCATGCAGCGCTGCCGAGAGCGCAAGCGCTCGCGCCTGGGTGCGCTCGAGAAGCAGCAGCGCCAGCTCAAGGCGAAGCTCTACGAGCGGCTTCTAAGGCTCCGGCTGCGCGATGAACCACTCGATGCTCCAGACAAGACGCCGCCTGCGAGTGGAGTTTCCCTAGAAGCACGGCACAAGATGTATGCAGACGCCGTGCGCATCAAAGAAGAGCTGCTGGACGAGCGCAATGGGCTACGACAAACGCTGCTCGAGCTTCAGAAGTATGAGAAGATTGTCGCGAGTGCGACCAACCAGATTGTGAACGAACCAACAGCGCCGCCGGTACTGGGGGAACCTGGTGCCCCAATGGAAACGGAGCAAAGCGACATCAGCATCGAGGACGACGCATCCACGAGCAGTGGACACGACTCCACGGACGCTAGCAACCCTTCGAGACGAAGCGGACGGCCCGCCGGCCATTGGGTCCAGTTCCTCGACCACGAGAACCCGCTTTTCTACGAGCCCGAGCCCGAAGAGTCGATCGCCAACCTCACCCGCGAGTGCTTCTTAAAGGTTCGCCGGCTTCTAGATGGCTTCAAGACTCCACTCTCAGGATTGAACATCCAGGACACGTTCTGTCTAGGCTGGCATGCCCAGCACGCAGTCGTGCGTACTCCAGAAGGCCGGTTGCAACTGCGCTTCCGATTTGCTCGACGCGTGCCAATGTCACGCATATCGCTCACCGATATCCAGCGCGTGACGTGGCACGCCTTGAAAGACCCCGTGCAGAACGCACGGCTCTACAGCTCGCTGGTCGTGTGCAAGGTCGTGCAGTTTGTCAGTCACGACACGTTCATCTTTGTGCGCAATAGGCCGGACCCGGACAAGCGGCTCCACATCCGCTATTTCAGTATGCACTCCCAAATGGAGTACCAAACCGACGCAGGTGAGCGTGCCACCATCACGCTCATGGAGGTGCTGGACAAGAAGCCGCATGTCGTCGAGACACCTCCTGGCAAGGCGACGACCCCCGAGGTCTGGCTCAAGGAAGGCACGCTGTTCTTGGGCTTCACGGAGAAGCTGGATTCCCAAGAAATTGAGATCGAATACGGCGGTTCGACTACCTGTCTCAGCGAACAGCACGCCGCGTATCTACTTACAGAAGTCGGTGGTGCGCTCATGCGATGGGAGCAAATGGTCATCCCGCAGCGGCTTCTTCTCTAATAGGTGAATAAAGGAAAGATGTCTCTGCGACGTGTGTTCGCAGAATGTTTGAAGTCACTATTTCCTTCCTAAGTCACTCAGAAGAGGTAATAGATGTGGTCCACTTCGTCAAGCCATCCAGCTTTTTTTGTGTTGCAGAAGTTCGCGTGTCATTTTCTCAAGTCCGACGCGGAGAAACGACAATCCCAACGATGATATTGAGCAGCGCACGGCGAGCGACGCGCGCGGCGGCAGTTCCGACAGGCAGCATCTTCGTGCAGCTACGAGCCAAGTCCTCGGTGCAGCTGAGTGTTGGCTCCATTGAGCGCTTCCGCGTGGCGCGACAGCTCCCGATCGCCCACTCGCGCTCAATCTTCACACGCAAAAACGATATCGTGCCCATCGTTCAGGCCATGTGTGTGTCCCCATTGTGCACTCTAACTGACTGAATATTTGGTGAGGCTTACAGGATGTGTGCTTGTGGATGGACGTGTAGTGCAGTGGACAAATTTGGTAAGCAGCACACTGTCCAGTGCAAGGTCAAGCCGACTCGCAGCCACAACGACGCGGAGGATGTCTTGCTCATGGCCAAGTGGGCTGCGACGCTGCTCGCTACAGGAGCATGTGCGGCAGGCGCCATGAGCGAAAGTGGCCAGGCCCATGCAGCGTCCAGCAGCAGCTCAAAAGGTAGTGACTCGGACGATCTACTCGAGAAGCTCAAGAAGCAAGTCGAGACGTTCATCGAGGAAAACAAGGCAACACTCCAGAACGCGCTTCCCTCCCAGATGGGCGACGTGCAAAAGCAATTCGACGAGTTCGTGGCGTCCGGCAAAGGTGGCCAGGTCTCGTGGGGCTTTCTAATGGGCACTTGTTCGGGCTTTGCCCTCAAAAAAGTCTCCAAGGTCGGCGCGGTTGCGCTTGGGTCGGTGTTTATCCTCTTTCAGTGCGCGAGCTACGCCGGGTATATCAATGTGGACCACAAGAAGATTGAGCAAGACGTCATGGGCGTGCTGGACATCAACAAGGTTCGTATATAGTGTGGGGAGGATTGGTTAGTCCGTTCCGGTTTGACTGAGTCGGTTGGGATGATGATGGGATCCACAGGACGGAGTGTTTGACTCCAAGGACGTCGACGATGTCTACAAGAAGGTCATGAAGGTGCTCGAGTACAGCATGCCGGCAGGCAGCGGTTTTGCCCTCGGTTTCCTGGTGGGCTTCCGCGCCGGATAAAGCCATCGCTCCGGATGTCACTAGTTGAGCGGGAGTCTAAAAGAGTGACATCGTTGAAGCTGGCCTCAAAGATTTCATTACCTTCGTGCAACCTTTAGTTGACTGGATCTGCTTTGTCTCACATTTTGCCTGCTATACCAAATCCTATATGCGGAATACTCTGAAAGTTGCTAAGCCTGGGCATTATTGATCGTTCTAAACTTGGGGAAAGTAGTCGGAGGACAAAACCGCTATAAATTCTATTTTTGAGTTGCTTGGGTGACGTTGTGTGGCCGTCACGACAACGCGACCCGATCTTCTTCTTGTTGTTGCCTAACAACTTGTTGGCGATCGTTCTTCTTCGCCTGTTCGCGCGAGTCGCAGTTCAGGAAAAGCTCCGGACTATCTGGATCTTCGAGTCTCTGGATTCTCTGGACAGTGGAGCGTTAGACGCAAGGAGCCCTCGACTATTTCCTTTGCCGACTTACTCCAACGCCATGCAGCACAGCCAGAGCGACGTGGCGCTCGGCACCAAGAATGGCCCATGGCACGCCGTTAAGCATGCCGAGAGTCTCAAGAAGCGCTCCAACACGGCGCAGAACCTCCAGTTCTATGGTACGCTCTCTTGTATCCGATTTTGTGTGGTCTTAAATGCTCTGGGCAACTGGACTAACTCATTCTCTCTCTGGATATGGTTGGATCCACAATGAAGTCGAGGAGCAGAAGCGACTCTACCAGGAGCTCCCGTTCATCGCGCTTCCTGGTATGCGTCGCGAGTCGTTCCACCGTGAACGCAGCTTCTCCAACCTCAAGTCGCGTTCCTCGTGGGGCAGCTTCACGAACCTTGTGCAACGCGGCGAAGACCAGCCATTGTTGGGCGAAGCCGACGAATTCCCCGAGCCAGGCTACACTGTGCCGCTCTTGCTCTCGTGCTGCGTCGCGCTTATGAGCGCGTTCCAGTTTGGCTACAACACAGGCGTCACCGGTGCACTCAACCCGGTACGTGTATTTCCACCCTCCCGAACGTTGGTTTTGTTGGAACAGGCGTCTAACCGTTTTTCATGTCATCTGAATTTTCCCAACTTCCTGGGGGGAAATGTATCCATCTCTCTTTGGTCTCACTTGGATCTCGTAGGATCTGGTTTTCCCGGGCCATTCGGATCTCGAGTGGGCCGTGTGCGTGTCCATTTTCGCCGTGGGCGGACCCATTGGCTCGCTCACGGCCGGTCGCATGAGCACGGCGCTGGGCCGCAAGAAGGCGCTGATCGTCGACTCGTTCCTCTTTGTGCTGGCCGGTGCCATCATGGCGTTTGCCGCCAACATCTACATGCTCATTGCCGGCCGCTTCATCGTGGGCTACGCGGCCGGCACCGTGAGCGTCGTCGTGCCGCTCTACCTCGGTGAGCTCGCGCCGCCCAACTTGCGTGGCGCCCTCGGCACGGGCTACCAGTTTGGCGTGGTCACTGGCATTCTCGCGGCGTCGCTTTTGGCGTTTGGCTTTTCCGGCCCGAGCGAAGGACTCGCGCAGCCCGGGTGGCGCTTCCTCATGGGCTTTACGATCGCCCCGGCCGTGCTCCAAATGGCGCTGTCGTCGTGGCTGACGGAGAGTCCGCGATGGCTGCTAACCAAGAACAAGCCCAAGGAAGCCGCCGACATTTTGCGGCGCCTGCGTGGCTCGAACGACGTGTACGAAGAGATTGACTCGATCTGCTCGGCGAGCGACAACGAGTCGGGCGACATGGGCTTCTGGGCCGTGCTCACGGACAAGTCGATCCGCTTCCCATTGCTCGTGGGCGTTGTGCTCCAGATCGCGCAGCAGTTTTCCGGTATTAACGCCGTCATGTTTTACGCCAATTCGTTTTTCAAGAATGTCGGACTCGCGAACCCGCTCGTGGGCACGACGCTCGTGCAGATTGTCAATGTGCTCTCGACGGGCGTTGCGCTTGTGCTCATGGACACGGCGGGACGGCGTCCGCTGCTCGTCTACTCGACCGTCGGCATGATTGTCTCGACGGTCGTGCTCACGCTCGCGCTGCTCAAGCTGCTGCCGTTCGCCGGCATGGTCTCGGTCGGCGGTGTCATGTGCTTTGTGTGGTTTTTCGAGATTGGCCTCGGGCCCATCCCGTGGCTCATTGTCGCCGAGATGTTTCCCGCGCGTCCGCGGCCCACGGCCATGTCGATCGCGACCATGGTCAACTGGGTCTGCTCGTTTATCGTCGGGCTCGTCTTCCCGACGTTGCAGTCGTCGCTGAACGAGTACTCTTTCGTGCCGTTTGGCACGTCGCTCGTGCTCGCGCTCGTGTTCGTGCTCAAGTACGTGCCCGAGACCAAGGGCAAGACGACGGCCGAGATCCAGGACGACATGCGCAAGATCCGCTAAGTCTTCCAGGCCACTGTATGAAGAGAGAGAGAGAGAGAGAGAGAGAGAGAGAAGTA
>JAADWA010000559.1:0-20377 GCA_023335935.1 Pythium phragmiticola
ACGACTTTCGGCAATCACGCCCCAAAACTCATCGATGGTGCGACGACTTCGGCGTCGCGGTTCTCGTGCTGCCGGGAATGGGAAGATCGTTCTTGCATTGCGCTGCTCCGTCTCCAATTGGCCACGCACGCGAAGGTCCCACTTGCTCAGCCATGTCAGCAGCGTCTCGACGGCGCCGACGCTCGCTAGTCCTCCCACTCGGCGAAGCGACGCGATGTCCGGCAGCTCGGTCGCCTCTGTTTTTCGATCATAAATGACCTTGGCAACTGCCTCGCTTTGACTACGCGCAGCCGCGATCAATGCGCTGGTCAGATCCAGAGATGCCCAATCCAACGTGGTTTGAGCCCCGAGCATGAGCTGGACGGCGGCCATCGACCCAGACTCGGCCGCGATCGCCAACAGCTTTTCGTGGTGGGTGGGTCTCCGCTGGATCAACAGCTGCAGCAGCGTCATAGCCCATCCGAGTGCTTGGCTATGCCAGCGTTTACGCTTGTTCTGGTGCCGCTCCAGTTCGACATGCTCCACGTCCGCCTTCAGTTCGTCCAGCAAGACGCTTTCGATCGCACGGTCGACGCGATCGTCGCCGAGACCGATGAGGTACTCTACAATGGCCTTGTGTCCATGCTCCATCGCCAATACGAACCCTTCCTTATTCGCAATTGATTCGCCGAGGGAGACAAGCCATTGTATCACGGCCAGTTGATCGTGGGCGTGGGCGACAGTTGTGATTGCCTGGACCACAAAGGGAGTGAGCAGTTGCTGGTCGTGAAGAAACTTCAGCACGGCCAGGTTGCCAGTGCGAGCTGCGTGGACACCACAGAATGGAGCCACTGGGCCATCGGGGAGAGATCTTGGAAAGCGCACAACAAGCTGCCCCTCGATCGCCTCTTGATCTTCCTCTCCCTCCTCCTCTTCCTCCTTCAATACCACGAGGCCGTTCGCTAGCGTGATGGTACATGAGAACTCGGCATCGCCCTGTTCCAGCGCACGACCATGTCGGATCAGGTACGTCACAAGCTTGGGTCTCGCACAGGCAGGAACGGCAGCCAGCAGCGCCCGCTCGACCACGGCACCGCTCTGGACTGGTGTTTCCTGGTCAAGCGCTTCGCGACGCTTTCTCGCATGAATTGCTTTCATCGCAGCGAACGCGAAATCCACCATGTCGACATTCTTGAGCGGCTCGTACGTACCACCACACGAACTGAGAATAGCGCGCAACCGAATTGAGTGCTTGTCTGCCGCGTACATGAATAAAGAGTCCAACGAGGAGGACGCGATCTCGTCCGACTTGATCAGCCACGTTATGAGCGGCACGTACTCCGTGTCCAGCGCTGCCTTTAGAAGCGCTTCGACGCGGTGCAGTTCCCGCGGTTGCCAGTGGTGTAGCAGCAGTTCAACAGTTTCCTGACGCTTGCCACGGGTCGCAGCAAGGAGACCTTCGTACGCTGCCACGCTGTCTGGAGCCACGAGCGGCAGTACTGTAGCCACCGTAGTCGTGACGCCCTTCGCACAGATGTGTGCAAAGTTGTCTACCACACAACGCGTGACGAGGTCGCTTGTGTGGTCAATCAGCGACCATAGGTACTGCACCGTCGCGTCTGTAGTCGAGGCGTTCGAGCACAGTGCCTCCACGAGCCGACCCGTGGCTACAGCTTCCTCGCCATACAGCCATCGCACGATCGGTAGATGGCCGTGCTTGAAGGCTTCTTTCAACGCCACACTGCGATCAAACCCCCACTGCAACGAATGCAGCAGCTTCACTACTTCGTGCTGTCCGGCGCCAATCGCCCGGGCGAGCAGGTCTCCGCCGGTGGCACAGTTTCCGAGCTTGTACTGGTGGCACACGCGGAGCACGGCAACGTGGCCCCAACGGGCAGCGTCGTTCAAAGCATACTCTGACATGGACTGCGCACTCTCGGGACAGTGGAGATGGAGCCACTCGACGATATCTGGCCAGCCACACCGCACAGCCATGGCCATAGTATCGGCACGGACACGGGTCGAAGGCTCGAACTGGCTGTGGATCCACTGGATCATCTCCAAGCGACCTTCACACGCGGCAAAGTGGAGCAGAAGCGGCAGATCGACCTGCCGCACTTTCGCGACCAGAGATGCGGCCTTAAGCGTGTAGAGGTCGCCGTAGATGATTGCCAGTCGCACCGTCGCCATCTTGATCGTGGGCGCGCAACTCGAGCGCTGCAGCGGCGCCAGTTGGTCCATCAGCGGAGCCACGACGGCGAGCGGACTCGCCTGGAACGCGCCAACGACCGACATGAGCGAACGACTCGTGAGCACGCGCACCTCGACGCTGCTGGGCTGGTCCAGCAGCATTGCTGTCGTCCGGTCGGCGGTGGTTGGCTCGGCGCTCTCGGGCATCACCAACGACGAACGATCGAGTTTGCCTATTTCCTTGAGTGGTCCACACGAAGCGCCGAGTAGCGTCTGGAGCTGATTCAGCATTCCCATCTCCGTCCCATCGTGCTTATCAGCAAGAGCCTCGTACGCGCGCTTGGCGCCTGCGACCAGCGCATCACGGATCAAATCCTTACGCCGAAGAATCGGCATTCTGTAGACGCGCAGTGCGTCATTGGTCGGGAGCGACCACAGCCACGTGACCAGCGCGCAGTGGCCGTTCACGGCCGCCAGTTCCATGAGCGTGGCAAAATCGATCGTGGTGGTGTCCCATGGCACGTCTCTCGCCTCAAGAAGCAATCGCAGCAGCTCGCGCGCCCCCATCGCGGCAGCCGCGACGAACGCGTCGGCCTGGTCCGCGAGAGTTTTCTTCAATAAAACACTATTGGAGACACGCTGGATCGCCGCCGCGAGCGATTCAAAGGTTGGTTCGATTGTGCTCCAGGCGTCGCTTACCGCGGCAAAATCGTGGAGAAGCACGCTCGCATCGGCAACGACAGCGGCGTGCTGCGTGGTGGAGTGGAGGAGCTGCTGCGTCGCGCGGTCATCGCAGCCGACCATGAGCGCGCGGCGCCGCAGCACGCCAGGTACGTGCGCGACGCGCGTGAGGTTCCGCGTCAGCTCGACCATCGAAGAAGAGAGAGCTTGCGGTGTGATGAGAAAGGGCCGGTGGCATTGCCCTCAGCAAGCAGTATTTCGAACCATTTTTCTTCTTCTTCTTCACCAGGCGAACATGAGTGATGGTCTCTTATACTCTGATAATCTGAGTTGGTCTCAGTTATAGCCCAGCGAGATCACTTAATGCAACCCCATCACGACAGAATGATATCTCTGGTGAGCCGATCGAGACTGAGGGTTGTACGGAAAGAGAAAGTGGATGTCGCATTCGCAAAAGACACGATACTGTAGAACACACGAGGAAATCCAACACGCTCCTTCCATTGGGGGTTTGGGTCTCGTGTGATACTTACGCCTCATGGACACTCAACTTGCTCTGCTGCATGGCCTTCTCGGCCTCTTCCTGCTCGGAAGCGAGCTGCAGCCGCAACTGGCGGTCGTGCTCCCACTGCGGCGTGCGGAACTCGTTCTCGAGCTTGGCCATGATGACCGCGGCAATGCAGTTGCCCAAGACGTTGGTGAACGTGCGGCCCATGTCCATGAACCAATCGGCGCCCAGAATGAGCGCCACGGGCCACGACGGCACGGCAAACTGCTCGAGCGTCGAGGCCAAGACAATGATCGCGGCCGAGCGCACGCCAGCGACGCCCTTGGACGACACCATGAGCATGAGCACCATGACAATCTGCTCGCCGACCGACTTGTGCACGCCCGCGGCCTGCGCGCAGAAGACGGCCGAGAGCGACAGGTACAGCGTCGTGCCGTCCAGGTTGAACGAGTAGCCAAAGGGCACGACAAACGCCGAGATGTTGGTAGCCACGCCGTACTCGTCGAGCGCCTCAAAGACCTTGGGCAGCGCGGCCTCCGAGGTCGCCGTCGTGTACGCAATGATGAGCGGCTCGCGCATGGCCGAGAGGAACGAGATCGGGTTGATCTTGAAGAGCAGAAGGATCGGCACAAAGACCACAAGCACGAAAAAGATGAGCGTGCCGTACACGGTCGCGACGAGCGCACCGAGGCTGCTGAGCGCCGACATGCCGTTCGCACCAATGGCGTTCGCGACGGCAAAGCAGACACCAATGGGCGCCGTCCAAATCACAATGTCGACAAACTTGAACATCATCTCCATGACGGCTCGTGCAAACTCGACAATGAGCCGCTTGGCCGCCTGGTCTTGGAGCTGCGCGGTCGCGACGCCCGTGAGGATGGACGCCACGAGCACCTGCAGGAGCTCGGACGAGCCCGAGCCGCCCATCATCTCGCCCCACGTCTTGGGCGCCAAGTGGTTGATCCAGTTGCCCAGCGAGAGACCCGACGACGTGCTCGACGGCTTGTACTCGCCCTCGTTCTTGACGCCGCTGTCGCCCGGCTTGACAATGTTGACGGCGATCAGGCCAATGACGAGCGCGATCGTCGTGACGATCTCAAAGTAGATGAACGACTTGATCGAGAGGCGGCCGAGCTGCTTCATGTCGGTCTGGCCGGCAATGCCCACGACGAGCGACGAGAACACGAGCGGGAAGACGATGAACTGGATCGGCCGCAGAAAGAGCTGCGCCATGGGCGCCGCCTGCTTGGAAAACGTGGGCGCGACTTCGCCCAGCACGATGCCCACGGCCGTGCCCAGGACGATCCAAAAGGTCAGCGACGTGAGGATTTTGCGCGCAAGCGACTTGCGGGCCGGCGGCGGCGGAACGTCGTCGTGGTGCGGCGCATAGTCGAGCGTGGGGGTCGTGGAAGGCGACATGGGAGCGGTGGGCTGCGAAGGCGGGAGCTTGGTTTGCGTTGGCGGCTTCGGCGTGCGCAGCTAGAGGCAAATTCGCAAGTGAGCTCTTGGTTTAGACAGAAAGAGAGAGAGCACGAGAGAGAGAGAGATACCGTTGGTGTGCGTGGCGCGTCCACGTCCCTGGGACGAGGTGGCGAGAGTCCGAATGGCCTTCAGCGACAGGCCAGCCATGGCGAGCAGAAGGGGGTGATGGCGGGACTATTACAGTCAGGCGGTGGAAAAAGAAACCCAGAGACCAAAGTGTACACACGGGTCGGAACGAGAGACAGACGGTAGGATGTGCCGCACAACGGGGGTTTTAATCGTTTTGTTTTTGTCTGGATGTCCTGATGTCCTCGTCGCATGTTGAAATAGCATTGGTACAATAGTAGTACCTGTATTATATACATCTTGTCCATTCATCCGTTTTCAGATAAGGCGTAATGGTGCTCATAGCCTAATTCTGAAATACCAAACTATTCATTATAAGAGGTGATCGCAGGTAGAAAGGTGCTTAGAGGCGCAACAGAGTGTATTGGCCTTGGTCGTCGATTCGTATTCTGAGGTATAAAACCACTCCATTTTTGAACCGGCGCTGAAGCATGATCTGTGATAAATTATCCCTGACGAGCTGCTGTGCAGTGAGTGAGCCGATACATTTGGTTTATCAGTGATAAAGCCATCCCGACTGGGGCCTTGTTGTCGGGATAGCGGTGGTGCCATGGAGGACTCTGTCGATCAATAATACGAGCATGTATCAATACCGCTAAGACGCGTTCAAGGTTGCCCGCGCATTTCTAAGGTTATGCTATCCCCATTGAGGCCGAGTCGCGAATCTCCAGCGGAGATGCCGCAGTTTTTTCGTGTCGATTGATTAATGGCACGTCTATGTGTATGCGCATGCGCATGCGCTGGTAGGAGTCGTAGTGTAACGGAATGTACAGTGTACAGTAGCTGCCGTCTCATCAGAGCTGGAATCGTTACATTCTGTACAATGCGCTGGTACACGTGGATCAACAGATACACGTGGAATACTAGGTAGATATTAGTATAGTTTGTAGCTCTCTAAGCACCGGATCGCTTCTGTTTCCTCTTATCAATGATAAATCCAATCATCACATGATAGTCAGTTGACTGTTAATGTGGATTCCAAAGCGTATAAATTGTCAAAGTGTATATATCACAGCGGTGCTTAGAGGCGCTACAAACTGTATCTCTTTCTCGTCCAGAGAGAGACTTCGTTTCCCAACTTCCTTCCGGCTCTCGTGAGACAGATTGAGGCCACACCGCATGGTGGTGAACACAACCTTCAAGCAACGAAAGGCGAGCGATCACATGCGTTAATGTATCAAAAAGGACGCGATGCCGTGCGTGGCAGATGACCAAGGCCCTCTTGGGCAATCCAGTGCATACATGCATCATGTACTGTATCATACATGAGTACATGACATACAGTGTACATACAGTATGTACACTGTATGTACTCATGGATGCCGCGAATAAAATAGTACCGGAACGAGTGTGTTGCCGGATTGTCCACACGCAAAACCGTGATTCTCGATTGCACATGACCCGGTTCAAGTGGTCAGCAGAATCCGGGACCCTTCAGTCCATGGTTCAAGTGGTCAGAAGAATAGAATGACAAAACAGGTTGCAGCACGGGGTTTGCTTCAACCAGTCCCAACGTTGAAACAAACCTCCCAATAAGATGGCGAATGGCCAAACACTTTTGACACGGCAGTCTCAAGGATCTCATTCGTCAGTGTTGTGTCTATCAATGCATGCACAGTGGGTACAGTCTTCGTTGGATTCCACAGTGGGTACAGTCTTCGTTGGATTCCAACTTGGAAAGCGTAAGTACATAGAGGCGGACGCACCAGTGTGCCGACAACGCGTTCGCACACGCAAGTCTGACACTCCACTGGGTCTTCTGTCCGGTTGCACATGGACGGGCCGCACGGATCTGCAAGATTAGGCTAGTTTCGCTCATTATTTGGGTCCGAAAGAAATGGGTCAAGCCATGCACGGGTTTGAAAAACCGACTGACCCGTTTCGAAGGCGAGGCCAATCAATCCATCAGCCTAAAGCGATGGTCGCCATGACGACGCTTGCGCGGCGGCTCGCGCCGACGTGGCTCCGTCTCAGCGGCGCCGCATCTGGCTCGTCTATTAACAGTGCAGCACTCCACATGACGCGCACACTGGCTGCGCGCGGCGATGGCTTCAAGGGCCGCGGCCGCAGCAGCTCCAAACGCGATAAGGACGAGCCACAGCCGCCCTCCATCAAGCCCGCGGAAATCGATCGCGAGGCTGAGTGGCGCCGCCTGCGCGCCAGGACGTTCCCTGTGGTGCGCCCGCATGATCCGCTGGATGCGCCCATCAAGAAGGCGCTCCAGGAACGCGCACGCAAGCGCCGGCTCGGGCTGCTCCCTGAGGGCGACGACGACGACCAGCACTTCGCCGCCCAGTACCGTGCACACCTCGAGGAGAAGCAGCAGCTCCGCGCGGCGCGCGAGAAGCGGAAAGCCGAGAAGATTGCTCGCCGTGATACTGAGGAGGCGTCTGGCAAGCCCCATCGCGCCGTGCGTCGACCGGTGGCACCATCGGAGAAGATGTTTACGGGGCTACGGTCTGCGCCCGACGAGATCGTGGAGCGCGAGTTCTTGGAGCCCGACGAGCCCGCCAACCCGAAAGGACTGGACATTGCGATCATCGGACGGCCGAATGCCGGCAAGTCGTCGATCGTGAACCGCCTGCTGGACGTCACGGTACCTGTTTCTCATGGACCTCTCGGATTCTCTCCCAAAAGCTCAGTCTCTTTATCTGTATATCTCAACTAGATCTCGGCCGTCTCACCCAAGTACAATACGACCCGCGACCGCGTCTTGGGCATCTTGACCGAGCGCGAGACGCAGTTGGCGTTCTACGATACGCCCGGCCTCATCAAGCCAAAGGAAACCCACCAGTACGTGCGGGAGTTGGTCACGACCGCCGCCGAGACTGTCGAAAGCGTCGACCTGTCGCTGCTCGTCGTGGACGCCGTCAAGAGACTGGACGACGACGCGATGGAGGCGCTCGAACAGTTTGTCACGACCGCGGCGCAGGTTGCGTCGCCGCTCATGCTCGTCATGAACAAGTGTGACCTCGTGAGCGACCGCGAGAAGCGCAATGTGAACCGCAAGATCCACGACCTGTCGCAGATGATCCAGGAGGTCTACAAGACCCACTACGTGGTCGACGCCGAGCAAGACGACGACGACGACGACGACGATGACGTCGGCGATGATGATGACGAAGACGATGACGAAGAGGAGATGCGGGCGATGGAGTTGAAGATGGATCCGCTCCAGTTCATTGGGGACAATGCGTTGCGCGTGTCAGCGCTCAAGGGCACGGGCATGGCCGACCTCAAGAAGACGCTGCTCGGTCTCGCTGTCGAACGACCATGGTACAGTCCAGTGGTGCATAGGTAGTCCATATGGAGACTCATGTGGTGGTATGTGCTGACTCACTTTTAGGAGCTACCACTCGTCGTTCAAGTCGGACCAGTCGGATCTGGACCTCGTCACCGAGATCATCCGCGAGAAGCTCTTTCGTCGCTACAACAAGGAACTGCCGTACGCGATCCAGCAGGAAAACGTTGGCTGGACGGTCTTTCGCGATCGCAGCATTCGCATTGACCAGGACCTGTTCGTACGTGGAACTGTATGCTTCTATGGGTCTTGTAGACAAGAAATTAATGGGAGTGCTCTGGCTGCTCAGGTATCGGCGCCGCGCGTGCGCAAGATGGTGGTCGGCCACAATGGCAACAGCATCCGCTCCGTGGGCGTCGCTGCGCGGGAAGAGATCGAGCGTCTGCTGGGCTGCCCCGTGCATCTCTACCTGAACGTGCGCGTCCGCGACTAAGCACCATTGCGAATACAGTAGACCCTTTTCCCATATTGAGCTGCCAATCAGAGACCGTGACGGTTTGGAATCGTACTTAATCAGAGCTATACAGTGCAGTAATGCAACCTTCTAGACAATCCACACAAAGTTGGTGAGCCATCAAGCGGCAGACCCCAACGGACTCCACTAGAGACAGAGAGAGAGGAAGCGATGGAGTTCAAGCACGAAGCGAACGCGCTGTTTGTGGACGAGGCCTACGCCGAGGCCGTGGCTGCGTACACGAAGGCCGCAGCGCAGCTGCCGCAAGACGGCGACGTCTTGGCGAAGCGCGCCGCCGCGTACCTCAAGCTGAACAAACTGACGGACGCGATCGCGGACGCCGACAAGGCGATTGCATTGGACGCGACGCTCGCGCACGCGCACTTGCGCAAAGGGTACGTAGGCGCGGCACACGCACATGGTGCGCACTCCCCAGTCGGCTAATATGGATCGACTAGCATTGCGCATTTCGAGTTGGAGCAATATGCGGCGGCCAAGAAGGCGTTTGTGGCCGGGAAGGTGGTTGTGCCAGCGGCGAGCGAGTCGCTTGGTAAGCGTTTCCAGACGTGGATCCGCAAGTGTGACGCTGAGATGGACAGTACGTATGGTGTCTTGGAGGCACTTTTCCAGCCGTCGTCTCAGTAGTAACTGTGCTTGGCCGCAGGCGATGATGAAGATGTGGACATGACTGCACCGGCAGCTCCTGTGCAGCCTGTGGCGGCGTCTGTGCCGATCCCCACTCCGGTAGTCGCGGCGAAACCTTCGGTTCGGTACGAATACCAAACGGTCGCATTGGATTGATTGGGGGTGACGGCTCACACTGATGGATACGTACAACAGTCACGAGTGGTACCAGTCGGCGACGCACGTGACGATCTCGATCTTCCAAAAGCACTTGACGAAAGATGATGTTGTGGTCGAGTTTGAACCCACGAAGGTGAGCACACCCGCCATCGCCCAAGCCGTTGCCACGGCGCCACCACACTGACAGGCGTTGTACTGTAGCTCCGTGTACAGCTTCGCGTGAATGGCGAGATGATTGAGGCGCTCGACAAGTCGCTCTTTGACGAGATCAGTGTCGCTGAGAGTTCGTGGCTCGTCGGCGGCGTCAAGGTCGAAGTGCGCTTGAAGAAGGCCGCTGCGGGCACCCACTGGGACCAGCTCGATGAGGCCAAGGTCGTGGTCAAGGGCGCCAAGGTTGTCACGGGGCCGGCCGCCGTGTTTGAAGAGAAGAAGAGTGTCGTGCCGCCGCGACCGTACGCGAGCTCTCGCGACTGGAACCAGATTGAGCGCGCAGTTGGCCAAGAGCTCGAGGCCGAGAAGCCCGAGGGCGAAGAGGCCATGCAAAAGCTCTTTCGCGATATTTATTCCAACGCGGACGAAGACACGCGCCGCGCCATGGTCAAGTCGTTTGTGAGTGGCTTGTGTGAGTATGAGGGGAGGTCTGGCTGGCTGGATACTAACGGGTTGTTGCCTGGTGTTTGAAACACGATAGCAAACGTCGGGCGGGACGGTGCTCTCGACCAACTGGAACGAGGTCAAGACCAAGGACTATGAGCAGGAGCGCGTCGCTCCGGAAGGGATGGAGTGGAAGAAGTACGGCTGAGTGTCTCTCGCCCCAAGATGGCTACATTTTTCTAGCGGTGTTCAACCTCTTCAATGAAATATCTCTTTATATCGTATTAGAGAGGATCCTGTAGTATCCGATAAGTTCGATTTATGCTGAATCAAAGGAAAGGAGGGGAAAAGAAACAGGTGGAGGGAGGGGAATTTCCGCCATGTTACTTCTGCGAGGGAGCGTACTTAGCGACTGAGTATGGCGACGCCCGTGCGCCGAGGAGCCCCCGGTAAGCGGCCGGCCGCTGCGTCCTTGCGACGGCACGACGACGAAGACAGCGAGAGCGACGCCAGCGGCAGCGGCACGGGCAGCGGCTCGGACGCTGTGTCGCCGCCGGCCACCGTCAAGAAGCCACGGAAAAACTCGACGCCCGTGCGGCTCGCCAAGCGCTCGATCCCGCTGCCCGCTGCTGCTGCTTCGCGGCCGACAGCAGCAGCCTCTTCGCAGCCGACAGCAGCAGCCTCTTCGCCTCGAACGACGCCACAGCGACGCACGACCAAGATGACGATGCCGCGGCAGACGACGCCGCAGCGGACGGCGGCGAGCCCCGGAGACCGCAGTAGTAGTACCCCCAAGCGGAGGTTTCGCCCGGGCACCATGGCGCTCCGAGAGATCCGGTTCTACCAGCGCTCGACCGAGCTCTTGCTGCGCAAGCTGCCGTTTGCGCGACTCGTGCGCGAGATCCAAATGGAGTTTACGCACCGCGAATTTCGGTGGCAGGCCGAGGCGCTGCTCGCCCTGCAGGAAGCGGCCGAGGCCCATCTCGTGCGGTTATTCGAGGACGCGTACGTTGGCTTTGTTTTGGCGTGCTGGGAGTATGGATGAACCACTCACTGACCATTAACATTGGTCATATAATAGGAATCTGTGTGCGATCCACGCCAAGCGCGTGACGCTCATGGTCAAGGATGTGCAGCTCGCGCGACGCATCCGCGGCCGCCACTTGGGCGAGTAGGAGTCAAGCGAGTCGGAGAGGGAGACCTCGCTCGACTGTGGCTGTGTCTATCGACCCCTCACCGAACGGAAAAGGCACAGTCCAGCAGGGACGCCACTCGCCACTCGCTTCGTTGTACTATAGGAGAAAAGCGGTTTTGGAAAGCCAAGACAACGGAAGACGACGCTCCACGACTTGAGCACTAGGAAAGCTCCGGTCGTCGGGATGGACAGCAGTGTGTTAACTACCTGTATGTATTTGTGAGCTCTTCTCGATCCGTTCGTCTCGAAAAGGAATCGTATCGCACACAGCCGGGGAACCCTCACTTCGATACTACTGTACAATAGTACTGAATGGTCCGGATTGCCAGCCTCTCCCCGCTCACGTGAAGTCTGGGGACGGAGCCTGCGTCTTGGTCTCACCTACCACGAGGGACGCCGCTGAGGACGACGGCGAGCCGGGCCACGACGCTTTGCCCAGGAACAGGTCCTGATACTTTTGAAGCGACGCCCGTGGCTTCAGTTGCTGCCAAAAAGGGTAAAGGTTACTTGTCTGCTTTCCATCCTCCAGAGATAAATGACTGCCTGGGCGTGTGTACCTTGGAGTACGTGGCCCGACCGAGCCGTTCCTTCGCAATGTCGCGGCCAATCGCGGCCATGGTCTCCACACACTAAGTTCAACAAGGTAAGCGGGTCAGTTGGGTGGGCCCCATAGGCAGCAAGGGATCCCATGGCACGTACCAGCGAATGGCCACTACGCTGAGGACAATAATGCTGACAGGACGCGAATCCCGAGAGGCACTTCTTGTCTTCAAACAGGCGACGCGCCTGCGCCTTCCACTCGTCCACAACGGCTCTTGCCTCACGTGCTGAGGGCACTGGGCCCAGCTTGACAGCGACTTCGTAGTCGCTATCAGGGTCGAGAAACTGATAATCCTGAAAGAGATCTTGCTCGCTGCTCAAGTGGTCCTCGTATTTGTTGCCCGGCTCACGCTCCCAGATGCGCTTGCTGGCGATATAGGGAGGCAGCAGCGGCGAGCACGAGCCAGCAAGATAGGCCTTGGTCTCGGCAGCACTGGCGCCTTCAAACTCGCGATCTAAATTTCCCGCCATAGAGAAAGAGCATTAGATGGACCAGGCCATTCAAGAGCAAACAGGCAAAGACTCACCAAGCTGTATGGTTCGACTGGAAGGGTCATACGAGACGCAGTGGTACTCGGTCGACCCGATGAGCAGTCGATCGTGGAGCGGGAAAAAGCGGCTCACATCCTCACTACACGTGACGGTCGAGTGTCCCTTCTTGACACTAAGGAACCCATGAAACGGCTGCGTGGACGACTTGAAGAGCACTGCGTAATGCCACGCCTGACGAGTATGCGTGGTTGACGTCTGGTCGGCGTAGATGGGTGACCGTGGCGGTGGTGGCGAAGCAGTGGACGCGCTCGAAGCCGATAGAAAAGAGCCGTTTTCTCGCTCCGAGATGGACGACGCTTGCGTCTCGGAGATCTGATCGAGATCGTTGGTGGACGACGTGATCATGATCGCCTGCGCCACTTTGAACGCCTGGATGAGTTTCAGTAGGATGCCTTCCCACGTGGCGCCGGCACGCGCAACCACTGAAGTTGACGTGGCATTCACCAGCGAGTGGCCATAGGCAGCCGCTTCGACCTTCAGCTCGTCGACAAAGCGAAGGTCCCGATACATGTCGTTCAGAAAGACGGATTCCAGACGCACGAGCGACTGCACACGAAGAGTTTCCGTTGCGTCTTGACCTTTCTTTGCTTGTGTTCGCCTCTCAAACAGCAGAGGCATGTGGTCGCGCAGGAGCTGGTCAAACGCCACGGTCGGCTCGTGCTTGTCTGTCACGTTCAGAGCCTCTGTTAGCATCAGGAGACTGCCACATGCCACCTCCTGAAATCCCGTACGAGTCAGCAAGACCTCCAGCAGGGTGTGTGTCTGATTGGCAAACTCTGCTTCGACGTGTGGTCGCACGAATCGCCTCATGACGCGCAGAAACAGCGTCGAGGCGATCGCCGTCTACGACAAAGAAACCAGAACAAGAGAGACAATTGGGTCAACTCCTCCCCTCCATATATACCGCGCCAGCGTACGCACCTGTGGAAGAATCCGATCGGACGCCGCCCGGGCTTCTGCTCAGCAACCAGAGATTCAGTCCACATACTATCGAATCCCAGCCATCGATCGATGTACTCACGTCTCGCAGATCCACTCTCAGCGGCCGCCAGTAGCTGCACAACGTCCTCGGGCGGTCGCGACAGTGTACGCACGACTGAGAGCGGCGAGAGCCCGGCGCGGTCCCGCAGCGTCGCGTCGGCGCCGCGCGCGAGCAGCGCCTGCGTCACGTCGGCGTAGCCGGCCATGGCCGCGACGTGGAGCGGCGTGCGACCGAACGCGTCGCGCACGTCCACGTTGAAGCCGACGCGGTCCACGAGCAGCTCGACGCACTTGAGCTTGAGCGTCTGGCGCGCGATCGACGAGTCGACGGCCACGTGGAGCAGCGTCGCGCCCGTCTCATTGCGGAGTTCCCGCAAGTCGAGTCGCCAGTGCTTGAGACCGTCGCGGGTCGGAATCACGCCCGTGTCGACCCACTGCTCGAGCACTTGGTACTTGCCGGCGCTTGCCTGGTCAAAGAGCGTGTGGAGCACGGCGTTGGCCGTGCCCTTGGCGGCGGCGTACTGCATCGCGCGCTGGAAGACCGCGTCGCAGTCTTCGCGCTGCTGAACGACGTCCACGAGTCGCCGCTTGAGTTCGTCCAGCTGAAGCTGCAGCAGCTCGACGTGGCGGCGGTCGCTGAGCTCGGTGGCTTGTCGTGGCGCGACGTCCTCCATGGTCGAATCCTTGTCGGCGTCGGTGTCGTGGGGGGAGATCTCCATGCGCTGGAGCCGCGACGTCGCCTCGTCCAGCGACGTGTCTCGACGTGACGACGCGGACGGAGCCGCACTCGTAGAAGCAGCGGCGTGGTCCATGGTGGCGGCGTGATGGATTAAATCCTTCGGGCATTCTTCTTGGGTGACTACTATCAGATATAGACACAAGCAGAATTCAAAATTACAGTATACGATTCCAACTTCAAAGGCACTTTGACGGGGGATGTCACTATAGTGTTGGATCACTGCAGTAAGCGAAGATGGCGGAACTGCGGAACGCCGAAGCCTCGGTGGCGGCGCTGGAGAGCCCGCTCTCAGCGCTGCGGCAGTTTCGTGACGAGCACGCAGAAGAGGTGGACGTAGCGTCGGTCGAGCGACTGCGCGGTGCGCTGCAGGCAATGACAGTCGCTCTCGAAGGCGACGTCCATGCGACGATGGACAGGTTTCGCCAGCGCATGAAACAGGTGGATCCGATCACCAACGAGCCGCGCTTCGGGCCCAAGACCATGGCGAGAGTGAGTGAGATGCTGCAGAAGTATGACGCCGTCTACGAAGAAGTTGTCGGCCGTGGGTTGCTGGAGATGGTGCGGCGTCGCATCGAAGCTTTTGACGCCGAGCAAGCGGTTGAAGCTGCTCGCGCTGAAGAGCTCCAACGCCAGCAGGCGATCGCACGCGAGGCCGAGTTGCTTCGACAGGAAACAGAGCGAAAGCGAGAAGAGATGGAGCGGGAGATGCAGCAGCAGCGAGAGCTGGAGGCGGAGCGACAGCGCGTCGCCGAGCTGGCGCGGCTTGCCCAGCTCAAACGAGAAGAGCGAGAACGGCAGCGACTCGCCGAGGAAGCGCAGGCTAAGCAAGAGCAAGAACGGCTCGCACGTGACAACGCTCGCGCGGAAGTCGGCGTGGTCGGGCTCTCGAACGCTGTCGAGCGGCTTCGTGCTGGTCTGCATGGCGACGCGGCGCTTTTCCGCAAGACGCTTCTAAAACTCCAAATCCTCCTTGCAAACGTGTGTGCCTCGCCCGAGAACACAGCCTTTCGCCACATCCCCAAAGACAATGTACACTTTCACGGCGACATTGGTCAGCACGACGGCGGCCACGCGTGTCTGCTGGCCATGGGCTTCAAGGAACTCGAGCTCGAGCCGCGCAAGCGCGTCTTCATCATGGAGGAGCCCGACTTGAGCGAGGACTTTGACAAGTGGAGCAACTGGTTCGAGGGGCTCAAAGAGATGAAAGAGTGGCTCGAGAACGCAACGCCACCTCACTGAGAAATCTAGAAAAGAAACACATTTCTGCTGGTAATACTGTAACTACGGAGCACCTACACTACGCGAAATCACTTCGAGGTATCTTTCTTCTACATGAATTATAAAGGGAAGGGGGTGGGGTGGGGGGGTTACTTGCGACGCACGACAACATGACGACACAGAACACAGAGCTCTTCTTCTCTCTCCGCACGAGAGCGGCTCTCGGTCAACGCAGCACGCCGCGCTCACATGATCACGCATGCGCTCGGGTTCTTGTCGCGCGAGTTGCGGTCTTCCTTCATCATCGGATTGCGTGTCGAGCGGAACGCAAAGTTGCGGCGAATGTACCCGCGCAACAACTTGTGTTCTTTGCGCAGCGTCGACATTGTAGAGTCGACCATGTCGACAAGCGCCGGTTCAATTGAGCCCGACGTCTGACGCTCCAACAGCCGCTCGGCGGCAAGCTGCACCCGGTACGCCGATTTGGAGACGCGGAGCGCCGCAACGTACGCCGAGGACCCCTTGAGCGAGTGGGCTTCGCGCCGCAGCAAGTTGAAGTCGCGGTGGTCGTACGCCTGATCAATTCGTGCCATCGCGGCCTCGCAGCCCACAGCAAACTTCTCAAGCAACTCTAAAAACAGCTCTTCTCGATCGCCACACTGCTCCACGCCGAGCGCATAGTTGACCGGGTCGCCCTCTGGGATCATAATGTCCATTGGCGACATGCCCGACAGCGAGTCCTGCGTCCGCCCGCGGGCGCTGCTAAGCGATCCGTTGGCCGCACTCTGCGCAGCGAGCGAAAGCGGCGGCACCTGCCCGCCGTCGTCGTCATCGCCCTCGTCTGTGCTTGACCCTGACTGACGAATCGTGCCGGCATTCTGCTGATTGGTGTCGGCTACCGCAACCGGGGAGGGAATGGGTTTATTCAGTTGCGTACTCCAGATGATGGGCGCCTTCGGATACGACGCGCGCTTCACCGTAATCTGCTCACTCAGGTCAGGCTGATACAACGGCGACGACTTGCCTGTTGGTAAAGTTGTCGACGTCTTGTCTTCTTGTGGACTCCAGTCGGGCACCTCGACAATCGCGCCGCTGGCATCGCGCTGGAAGGTCAGAAGCGACCCGCTCGACGATCGCGTGTGGTTATTCGACGACAACGGGGTACTGCCCAGACTGAAAATCGATGTGCTCGGGACAGCCGTGCGAACTGACTGTCCTCCGCGGCGGTTCGTTGCCATGGGATCGTCCAGCTCCAAGTTGGCGATCGCCCGCGTCAAGTCGAGTTTCTGCATATGCTGCGAGGCCGGTGCCAGCCGTGTCGACTTGGGCGGCGTAACGAGTACAGCGCGCGCGTCTTCCCCGATTTCGTCGACCGACGTTCGCCCAGCACTTGGATACGTTGCCGGCCCACCGCTAAACGAATCACGAAGAGGCGTGTTGGACGGAATCTTGACTGGTTCCGTCGTCGGAACGGACGAGGAAGGTGGCAACACAGTCGGGGTGGCTGGTCTTGGCGGCTTTTGAGAGCCCAGGTATCTCACCTTCATCCACTGGCGAATTGCTCGTCGCAGCGTCGGCTTTGAAATCGGCTTGACCATGAACTCGTCCATGCCGGCATCTAGACACTTCTGGCGATCACCATTCATTGCATACGCGGTCAGACCCAAGATTGGGATGCGCGGCAACCCCTTCTCGAGTTCAAATTGACGAATCATCTTGGTCGCTGAGTATCCATCCATCACCGGCATCTCGCAGTCCATGAAGACGAGATCGTACGACTGGTGGTTCTGGATGTAGGCGTTCACGGCATTGCGACCGTTCATCTCCCACTGCAGCAAATGGTCATCTTCCTGCAGGAAGCACTTGAAGACTTCCCAGTTGAAGTCATTATCTTCGACCACGAGAATGCGCGCCTTCGCAGGGACAATGACAAATGGACCATTGGAGGTACCACTGCCGACGCTGTCCGTCGAGTTCACGTGTACTGCCAAGCTTGTAGTTTCCGGCCCCGGCCCAAGAAGTGCTTTGGGTGTGATCACGAGATCATCAGAGCCGAGCAGTGAGCTCTTGCGGCCTTCCTCGTCGTCCGCTAACTGGACAACCACGGTGAAGTAGAAGTTGCTGCCGACGCCCAACTCACTCTCGACATCAATTGTGCCGTCCATGAGCTCGACAAACTGCTTGCAGATCGCGAGGCCAAGACCCGAACCCGTCGGGTTGTTCTGACGCGTGCGTTCGAGCTTGGTGAACAAAGAGAAGAGACGTGATTTCTCTTCAGCATCCATTCCGATACCGGTATCCGCGACCTGGAACAGCAGCCTGACAAAACCCGGAGGAATCTCCTGCGACTTGACCTTGGAACACGAGACAATGATCGAACCCTGGTTGGTAAACTTGACGGCGTTCGACAGCAGGTTGAGCAGAACTTGGCGCAGACGGAATACGTCGCCCACGACTATGCTCGGTACATCATTGTCGCACTTTTGGTCGAGAATTAGTCCGCGCTCGCGTGCCTTGAGATTGAAAATTTCGATCGAGTAGTCCAGCAGATCCTGCATGTGGAACGGCGCGCACGAGATCTCCATGTGCCCGGCCTCAATCTTGGACAAGTCGAGAATATCGTTGATGAGGTTGAGCAGAAGCGAGCCTGACACGTACGCAATATGCACGTAGCGCTCCGAAACCGAGTCGACCTTTTGTTCTTTCAGCAGCTCGAGCATACCGAGCACACCGTTGAGCGGCGTACGAAGCTCATGGCTGAACGACGCCAGGAAATTGACCTTGGCGGCTTCCATGTGCTTTCTCGCCGTGTAATCTTGCCCGACACCGATCACACCGCGAATGTTGCCGTGCATATCCTTCTTACTGGACGCGTTGACCAACAGCAGCAAGAAGACACCAGCCTTGGTTGTCATGGGAAGCTCCATCTCACCGACATCGATACCAATCAGTGCCTGGTTGAGAAGTTGTCCGACCTGGAGGCGACTTTCGGGAATGATGAACATGTTGACAAGCGACAAGCCGAGCACGGTCGACTTGTGGTAGCCAGTGATCTCCTCAATCTTCTGGTTCCACTCGTTGATGCAGCCATTCGTGTCGACACCGAAAATTGGTGCGTTCGCTGTATCAATGAGGCGGAAATACTCGTGCTCTTGCGCGATACGATCGGTAATGTCTTGGCCAATGCCCACGACGCCCACAATGTTGCCGTTTGAATCCATGCGAGGCGTCGCGTTCAAGAGGATCTCAATCCGCGTGCCAGGGCGCGTGATGAGCGGAAACTCGAAGTTGGCGGTCTGGATGCCCTGTAGCGCTTTGGACAACACTTCTGACACAAGCGGTCGGTATTCCGGAGAGATAAAGGTCTCCACCAGGTTCTCGCCCATGACTTCGTGAATCGAGTAGTTGGTGATCTGAGCCGCCTTTTTGTTCCAAATGGTGACGCACATGTTGGCGTCCACACCAAAGATCGGTGCATTGGCCGTGTCGATCAGCCGACTGTACTCTTGCTCCTGCGCAATACGGTCCGTGATATCTTGACCAATGCCAACCATACCCACGACCTTTCCATGCTCATTGAATCGCGGTGTGGCGTTCAACAAGATCTCGACTCGGCGCCCGGTCTTTGTGATCAACGGGAATTCAAAGTTGGCCGTTTCAAGCCCATCAAAAGCCTTCGACAACACCTGCGCGACAGCTTCACGATAGTCCTCCGTGATGAACTTTTCGACCAAGTTCTCGCCCATCACATCAGACGTCGTGTATTGCGTGATCTCTGCGGCCTTCTTGTTCCAAATCACGACGCATCCACGAACATCGACACCAAAGATCGGTGCGTTTGCGGTGTCAATCAGACGCGTGTACTCTTGCTCTTGGGCAATGCGGTCCGTGATGTCTTGGCCGATTGCGACGACACCAACAATGTTGCCGTGTTGATCAAACCGCGCGGTCGCGTTGAGGAGAAACATAACTTTGCGGCCGGTCTTGGTCGTGAGCGGGACTTCAAAGTTGGCCGATTCGTCGCCTTGCAACGCCCTCGACAGCACACCGGCAACAGCTTCACGATACTCTTCCGAGATGAACTTGCACACCAGATCTTCTCCCGTCACCTCGTCCGGCGTGAACTGCGTAATCATGGCAGCCTTGCGGTTCCAGATGTTAACAATGCCGTTCACGTCGACGCCAAAGATCGGCGCATTGGCTTTGTCAATCAGTCGACTGTATTCCTGTTCTTGCGCGATACGGTCGGTGATATCTTGACCAATACCAACCATGCCGATAACCTTGCCATGCTCGTTGAAGCGAGGAGTTGCGTTCAACAAGATCTCGACACGTCGGCCAGTCTTTGTGACGAGAGGGAACTCAAAGTTCGCCGTGTCGATGCCACGAAGAGCCTTGGAAAGGACGTATCCGACCGCTTCTCGGTAGTCTTCCGTGATGAATTTCTCCACAAGATGTTCACCCATCACGTCAGGCGTCATGAACTGAGTAATCTCGGCAGCTTTCTTGTTCCAAATGTTCACCTTGCCCTGCGCGTCGACACCGAAAATCGGTGCGTTTGCCGTGTCGATGAGGCGCGTGTACTCTTGTTCTTGGGCGATGCGATCGGTGATATCCTGACCGATACCGACCACACCGACAATGTTTCCAAGCTCATTGTACCGTGGCGTCGCGTTCAACAGAATCTCGACTCGGCGTCCAATCTTAGTGACGAGAGGGAAATCGAAGTTGGCAGTCTCTTGACCATCCATAGCTTTGGACAGAACTTGCGCGACAGCTTCTCTGTAGTCTCGCGTGATAAACTTCTCCACAAGGTTTTCACCCATCACATCAGTCGTCATGAACTGAGTAATCTCGGCAGCTTTCTTGTTCCAGATCGTGACTTTGCCTTCCGTGTCGACACCGAAGATTGGCGCATTCGCCGTGTCAATCAAACGACTGTACTCCTGCTCTTGAGCGATGCGATCGGTGAT